>JANTNT010136197.1:0-10616 GCA_024752375.1 Entacmaea quadricolor
TTTGCGACTTTTAAATACCTGTTATTCCGTTAGTATTTACCCAAACACGCTCAAACTCAGTAAACTTACTAATTTCAATGTTATCTTTCTTGTGATGTGGTTCATTTCTTAATTCTTTAAATTTCTGCTCTTGGTCCTAAATCCGCAGTTTCGAAATGGCTAATTAAAATAATTAAGACAGTTAAATTGTCAATCATTTCTATATACCAAAAAATTACAATTCCAAAAAATACTGACTCATGCAAGTAAATTTCATGTCAGGATCCACTAAAATTATAAAAGCAATAATTTTGACTTGTTTAAGAAGTTTCAATTACCCCCTGTATTCCTATTAATTGTTATATTGCTGTCTCTTTTCTTCTAGATGACTTATATTTTGACAAGGTTGATCGAAATCTCCAAAATCTGAGAAAACCAGCTGCTTTTGCTGCAAAACACAGTCTTCCTATTATAATTTGGTGGACTCCTTTTACAGGTGGGAATGGTATAAAGAGATGTCCACTGGGTGATTGCTATATCACTGAGGCTCGTAAGTTTAAGACCCACCCAAGAACAAAGGCATTCCTGTTTTATGGGACTTCATTTAAAGCTCATGATTTGCCACTTCCTAGACTAGGTAAGAACATAATCACATTATAAATGTTAAGGATGATGTGAAAAAGTTTAGTTAGTTAATTGGTCAATGAAAGAGGTATTTTTTGCATACTTTTTATACTGCTTGGAAGTTCCAATGCTGACTTTACTATAACAGTTTCACTATGGAATGTTACATTGAAATGGCTCCTCTGTTAAGCCTATGATACCAAAATTAATACACAACAGTAGTAGCCTTGCTGTGAATTACTGCATGGGACACAATTCTGTACCAGAATTGTGCAGCCCATTCTTTTGTTTCTGTGACCTAGACCATTTCAGGAATCTAGTATTAATAAGCTATTGACAAATGTCAAAAATTGTTAGGGCCAATTAAGTTGGTAAGTTTGACTAATGAAAACAAAATCCCTTGACATTTTGATTTATCTGGGTTTTTTGGGGGACTCCTATCTATAGAATGGCAAGGATGTTTATGAGAAATTTTAAAAAGGATTGACCCCTAAAAAGTACCCAAGTGTTATCCTTGTGGCCATGGCAACACAAGATTTTTACCCCTAAAAGAGGTAGCAGCTAAATAACAACAAATTTAATATATTTATTTTTTGTGGTTTCAGAGTATCAAAGATACAATATCCAACCACTTTCTTGAAAAGTTGTTGTTGTATTTCCTATCTTAGGCATTTTATTTACTAAAAGACACCCTAAAAGCACTAGCTCAGTCTCTGATAGTCAAATAAAATTTTGAGACCCCCTATAAAAGGTACCAAACACTGATTTTGACTCCTAAACAGTATGATGAGCATTCCCATCCTTTTCTGATCAGTCCCCCAGGTCTGGATTTAAGAAACATGAAAAAGTCTGTATTACAGTTGTTGATCTGTTAGAGTGCTTTTCGTATGAGTGGGAAAGAATACCACAAAATATGTGCATACTGTAGCCATACCTTAACCATATCGTAAATCTGATTGGTTGCTTGTTTTGTAAACCTGTCCTCCCATTGGATGAGGTATTCATGTGCATTATATGGCATGTTTGGTTGTATCGTAAGTTCATTCTCTGATTGGATGCACACTTAACAGGTCTATTTGTTACTTTTATTTTTCAGCTGATCATGAATGGGGATTGTGCCATGAAGAGTCTCCTAAAAACAATCCTATCTTACATCACCAGTCAACCATTGAACTGTTCAACCATACATCAACATTTCGCCGCCATTCAGATTATACCCTAGTCACTCAATTCTTAAACTCAATAGAAACACTTCTCAAAAAACCTCAATTCAGATTGAATCAAAAAAGCAAAAATGGCCTTGCTCCTATAGTTTATATCCAAAGTGGGTGTGATCCTCCGTCAGATAGGGATGCCTATGTTGAACAATTAATGAAATACATCAATATAGACTCATACGGAAAGTGTCTACACAACAAAGACCTTCCTGCTAAATATGTTAACCCTTTGACAATGGACGATAAAGGTTTCCAAGACATTGTTGCACAATACAAGTTTACTCTATCCATGGAGAATGCTATTTGTGAAGACTACATAACAGAGAAGCTATGGCGACCATTAACTTTAGGTTCTGTTCCAATCTACCGTGGTTCTCCTACTGTAAATGACTGGATGCCTAACAACCACTCTGTTGTTCTTATTGATGATTTTAAAAGTCCAAAGGAGTTGGCAGAGTATATCAACTGGCTTGATAATAATGACGAAGAGTACTTAAAATACCTAGAGTATAAATATAATGGTATAACTAATAAAAAGTTATTGAATTTTATGAAAAAGAGACCTTGGGGACACACATACAATGAACAAACTTTTGTCACTGGTTTTGAATGCTTAGTTTGTGACAGAATACATGAGAATCTCAAGCTTAAATCCAAAGGATTCCCCAAAAAGACCTACATTGCAAACCAAGAACATTACGGTTGCCCTGCACCTGTCATGTTTGACTTCAGTGACTCAAAATCTATAGGGAAAGAACATGAAAGGAGACTCTGGAAGGATGAATATGATCAAAGTAAACAAGAGTCAGAAATGCTGAAGGAAAAAGTATTAAATTCTGCTCTGAAACCATTACAGATGAATTAAATATTTATACAGAAAGAGTTTTTCATAACTTTTTTTATAAGAAATGAAATGTTTGACCAAAATATAATTTAAACAAATTTATTTTTTAATGATTAAAAAAATAAATAAATGTACATGAAATTTAATTTGTAATCATCAAGCATTTATCCTAAACAATTACACACTAAGGAACTGTTTAATATTATATATGGGAGGAGGGGGTTTGAATGAAATGAAGTGTCAGATAATTTTTGGAGGGATCTGAAATTCTCTTTTGTGCTTCCATTATGGCACTTCTAATTCCTGTCAGAAAAGCTGAGCAAAAAATCTCTCTCAGTTTACTTTGACAAAGTAGGGAGAAGGAGAAATATATAGAGTTAAACAGTAAACAGTTTTCCCTTTGCAAAATTCCACTAATGAACATGCTCTCAAACAAATTGAAGTCAATAGGCATTTCCCAAGATATACTTGTACACTTGATTGCTCAAGGAAACCAAACTTACTAGCCAGTAGTTTCTTCATGATTGGACTATATGACAATATGATCCTCGGAGGTGCTGGTTACTCAGATGACCTATGATCTAATGAACAGTCCTACTCATTTCATTGTCTAATTCTCCAATAAAATCACCATTATGTCAAGTATAAGGTACATGGATTTGGCTAGGAAATAGTTTTCCTGTACATGCATTCGAGTGTATCTTGAAAAAGGTCTATGGCAGGGGGGTGAGCACCCCCTCCCCCTTGGGTGACTTTATTCCTTTTTTGACTGCTAGAATTGATTTCTGCTGCTGCTGCACCCCCTCCTGAAGAAAATGGCTTGTCCCTCTACTGTTGCATCCCCCTCCTGAAGAAAATGGCTTGTCCCTCTACTGTTGCACCCCTCCTGAAGAAAATGGCTTGTCCCTCTACTGTTGCATCCCCCTCCTGAAGAAAATGGCTTGTCCCTATGCTGTTGCACCCCCAGTAAATCCTGGATCACCCCTGAATGCCACTTTCTTCCACAAAATAAAACAGCAACTTTTAATAAAATAGACCAAATGCAAGTTAAAGATATTTTATGATATTGCAAGGGTGCATAACAGCCTCCATTTCTGTGCTTATAACAAAAGATCCCTTGGATGATTCTATTGTTTTATGTTTGATTGCAAGGCTTATTATCGATATACCTTGCATCTCATTTATTGCCTTTTGCCTAAAAAATTTCCTTTCAGGCTACCTATGTGTTAAAACATCGCGTAAAGATGTATGAATTTCATGGTTTACTTGATGTCTAAAATTAAGGCTAGTATAAAACTTACACAAATCTTGGCAGTTCTTTGATAAAACATTTTAATAAATTAATGATATGAGATTTTTATCTTTTACTTTTGAGGGTTCAAACTCCACTTGAAATGATATGATCTTAGATGGTCTGAGGTAATATGGTAGGCTCATTTTTCAGCTGTTGGGGTTTCGTACGCACCCATGATACTACAAAACCCTGATGGCTGGAAACTGAGCCTAGAGGTAATATTGTTCTACTTTATTCTATTTTTATCAATGACTGTATTCATACAATACCTAATTAAGTTAATTAAGATCAAACTTGCCTGGACTTGCAGATTATACCTACCATCATCCCCCCCCAATCAGGGAAAAGCTTTTTGTTGAAGGTTTGCAAGGGTAACACTTTTATTATGATAACAGAACTACAAAACAGTTACATCCATGAACAAGACCAAACATTTACTTTTTATTCACCATTGAGTCTTTCAAAATACTGATGTCTAGGCTGCATATTTTACCCTGGCCAATCATTTTTAAGTCAAGTGCTTGGCCCCCTCCCCCCTTTCCCAACAGCCACAGAACATCCAATGTACCAACAGATAATTTGGATCAGAATTGGGCTATTGCAATTAATTTCTGTACAACCAGTTGATCGAGGACCTCAGGAAATCCCAGAAGAACAGAAATTGTCTGGAAATTTAGGGACTGTTAGGTAAAAATTGTTAGTGGAAATCCTAGACCTAGGAGTCAGGAAGAAGAAACTCAAAATTCTTGGGGAAATGTTAGAACTAAACAATGAGAACACAGAAATTCTGTGGTCCTTCCAAAACTGATCACTGACAAGTGGATAAGGAGTCAAGTGAAAATATTGAAAATCAGAAGAAAATATTTATATGAAATCATTGAACTTCTGTAGGTATCATGTTTGAAGCTGTTGAACAAACTCACATTACATGTTTATTAAGGCTGTATTTTTAATGTGGGGCTGAGGGGAGGGGTGGAAGGCAGGTGAAATTTAGAGGGGTTCAAAAGTTTTTGGGTGGATCTCAAATTTTTTAAACACTGGCTTTCTTCATTAAGGGGGATGTGTAAATTTTTGGGCCTATCCTGGGGCAGTTAGGGTTTCTTTTTCTTGTTACAACAGGGACCTTCAAATTTTCATAGTATAAAAAAATTCACCTGTTCCCTCAAGCATGTTAAGGCCTGGGTCACTCACCTAATTAGCATAAAATATGTATTTCTAAGTTACTCAAACTAAAGGATATTCCAGCTTTCAAACTCAAACTTTCTCAGATGCTTTATTTTCATGATTTCTTGAAAACTTCAGGTTGATAAAGGCATAAGGTGTGTCATGTGACAAATCATGTGGTAAGAAATTTCAAAAACTTCAACTAAAAACAGGCCAGATAGAAACTATACACATAATAATGAATAGGATGCTATCAAAAGATATTTATAGTTGTCTTTCAAATTCTGCTGGGAATGGCTGTCGACCTTTTTTCGTTAAGGGATATTATATAAAACAGGTCACATGACCAAGTCATGATTTTGCATTTACTTATTTTTCTCCTTTCTGTAAAACTGGGACATCCATTCCAGACAGTTTCTTTTTTGTCCTTTGATTATTAATGAAATTAATCAAAATCAATTGATGACAAAGGTGATAAAGTCAACCCATTTTCAAATTTGTTTTTCCAGCTTTAAGGTCACAATAAGTCAACAATACCATATGGAAAATGTTGAGTTAAGCTTTCCACAGTAAAACAAAAATGAGATAATAAAAATGGGATTTTGCCATAACTTCCCTGTGAAAACCCAGGCCTTAACATGCTTGAGCCCCTCAGCCATAAATTGTGAATGCAGCCTAAGGATAGAACTACAAAGCTGCAACCCATGGTTTTGAACCTGGTCAAACACTTTTGATAAAACACTCCTTATCAAATAGCAATGTTGTTGTATTGGGCATAACAACAGTACAGTTTTACTGGAATAGTTTTTAATATGTATTAAAATGTAACATCCTATTAAATCAAACTACAGCACTTGTATATTCTTTTCTGTCTATCTAACAGGGCTCAAAATAACAGCCAGTTAACAGAATGTAAAAAATAGACTTGCCAGACACCATGAAGGGGAAGGTTATCAATAACCCTACCACTTTTTTCATGGTGTCTCCTGTCGTTAAGTGTCTATCGGTCAAGATGAAGCAATATAGCCATACCACTTTTTAGGGGGCTCCTGTAGTCCCTGCTTGACCAGTCAAGGTGTTGTTTTGCCAGTCATGTAGATGGACAGACAGACTACACATGTATTATTATATGACCATCCACAAAGTAGGTATTTCAAAGCTAATATTAAATCAACTGATAGTGGTCATCATGTCCTGGGCCTGACCAGCCATCATTCTGTACCCTGGATACAGCTATTTCAAAAAGGTTGACAGGGTAAATGGTGATCAGTGATTGGCGATTGCACTGCATGACTGAAAGGAACTGTAGGACACTAAGAATATCTTCAAATTCATTTCATAAATACTTAAGATGTCTACACCATTCAGCAAAGACCTTAAAAGGTGATGCAGACATCTTTTAAGTATTTATGAAATGAATATGAAGATATTTTTACTAACTCACAGTTCCTTTCAGTTGTACAACTGCCGATCACCGATGGCCATTCATCCCATCAACCTTTTTCAAATAGCTATATATTTGTTTTTGAGGGACTTTAACATTTTGTGGTTAAGGGATATAAGCTTATTATAAATCAATTGAAACCATAAAGCCCCATTGAAACAATAATGCAAATCAACATAAGTCTACTTGTGGTAACTTGCTGTCTGTAGCTTTTGTTTGAATTAAACAAAATCAGTACAAGTCAACTCAACTTGTGAGGAAATTTGAGCAAGTTAAGTCTTGACTTTCATTCTTGTTCGAACAGGGCTTCACAAAAATGGAAAAAGTATAATTGTATTTATCTTAGAACTAGATGTCAAGTATAATAAGTTGTACACTAAAGCCTGGTTCACACGGCGTCATAGTCATAATCATAATCGTAGTCATAGTCATAACGAACAGCGCATGTGAACCGTAATGTCAAAATCATAGTCATAGTCATAATCATAATCATAAGGAATGAAAACTTTTTCATTCTCTTACGATTATGACTATGATTATGACATTATTTCATACGTGTGAACCAGTGAAATCATAATCATAAGCCTGACAATGGTAAATGTGGGCAACTTGATCAGCGGATACTCATTTATGCAAAATGGTGTTGACGTCATTTTTAAAATATGCAAGGATTCTGCTGCCCGAAGTACTCGCAGGTCATTTTAAAACTCGCTACTGCGCATGTGTATCTTTCCCTCCTTATGATTATGACTATGACTATGACGCCGTGTGAACCAGGCTTAAGTGTACATGCTAAACAAAGAACAACCTGAATGAAACATTCAGGAGTATTTCACGTCTATTGTAACTAACATTAGTTTTCAACTAGTACAAAGCTTAATAACTTAAACAAACAAAAATAACACTTTTCTAATAATAATTTATCCAACATACATTCACAACTTTGCTACCAACCATATAACTAAATAATAAACCCACAGAATGTTGTACAAGTATACCAGTATATGAAGGGCAGTTCCAGGAAACTTTTTCAGAAGTAAATTGAGAGCTTTTGATTATCAAATTTGAATGAGGCTGGGCTGTATTGTATAAGTGGATATGAATACCACCCAAAGGTGAGTATCTATATACCCCAAAAAACATGGGCTGAAATTTTATAAATGACTTGTGGAACATTTGGGTTACCGGTAGTTATTTTCGAGATATAAATGAATTTGGCAGAGAAAATCAAACTTGAAGTTTAGACAAATGAAGACAATTCTATAACTTATTTATAAACATGGTTCACAATAATTACAATTTCTTTTGTGTTTTACTCTTGAATTATTAATGAGTTTTATAAGAAATAGACAATGAATCATTCCGATTCATAAAAAAACAGACAAGGAATCCCATGTTTAGTTATGCCCCTGCTATTCTCAGGGGTGGATCCAGGGGTGGTGAAGGGGGTGACTAGTCACCCCACTTTTTGTAGAAATCCCCATAAAACCTTCTGAAAAATTAATTTAGTCACCCCTTTTTTGTAGAGTTGTGAAAGAAAGTCACCCCCCTTTAAAAATTCTGGATCCACCCCTGATTCTCCTGTGGCTGCCCTGTACAATGGTACATAATTAACTATTTACTACTACTGAATCTGATTAATTCTTGGTGTTCACCCATTCCTTAGGGAATAAAATAACAAAGGCATGGCAGTCATGTTGGAGTACATAACAATAGAGGTTAATGAGAAATCTTTTGTTGGCTGTACACCAGCACGGCGGCTGTGACGTCACGTGAAAACCAAGAATTAGTTTTTAAGACTTTTCAAAGATAATGTAAATAATAGATTTGATGTACCTTAGGTAAAATAACTATTTTAAAAATAACAAAATAACTAAACTAACATGTTAAAAATATACAGGTCTACCAAAGTACACTTATTCAGTCCCCTTAATCTCATGGTGAGATTTTAAAAATACTAAGAAAAAATGATCCAAAATAATAAGAATTAAAAACAAGATTTATGGACAATCCTCAATAGACTCCGTTCACTATTGCCCCATTACAGACCACATATCATTTCCTGGAGTATTATCTCTTTCTTCGTGATAATGCCAGTAAGAAGGTATATTAATATGTAAGTAGCTGAGAAAAAGACTGTTATTTTTAGAGGAGTGTATTGGGAAAACATTTTACCCAAACAAATAAGGTATACCCCAAACAGAACAAGAAAGTCTCTCCTAAATTCTTCTCAGCAATGAATTTCATTGATCTATAGCAGCACCAAGCCTACATCTAACAATTCCTTAATACTTTCCTTCTCCTTTAAACCTAAAATCATAATTTTTGAATAACCTTAAGCATCTAAATAAGATTTAAAGAATTTACAGTTTCTAATAATACAGTATCTAATGTACAATTACCTACTTGCACTTTCCCACATTAAACTATTTGTAAATAATATATCTTATATACCTCTACATCAATACCTTAGTAATCTATAAATACTGTACATGATAAAATACACAGTCACACTGGTCTACACATTCATTATAACACACTCTAATAATATTATGTACTTATTGACTGAGTGTGAGGGCCAGATGGGAAAATATTTGGCTTGAGGTTTTGAGTTACAATTACGGAAGGAGCATGAGTGAGGTCTGTACAAATGACCAAAAGCCAAATATTTTCCTGTCCAACCTAACTCAGTCTCCCCTGCAGGAGTTTTAGGCTCGTCACACAACATTTCCTCCCCCACAAACCGCTGCTCACATTCAAATAAGATTCCTTTCCCTTTGTATTTTTTAACCCAATTAGAAAACAGACGCTGTTTCTGAAACAACTAATCAGCACACAAGAAATTGTAAACATACTGTTTTCACATACTGTGGGGAAGGAAATGTTGTGTGAAGACCCTAAAATGGCTGCAGGGGAGACTAAACCTAACTCAGTTAAAAAGCATTTTATCATATGATCAATTTTTAGAAATATTTAGTCTTAAAAACGTTCAATTTTTTTTTTTTTGCCAGACATTGAGTGGGTCCATGTGGGTTTTTCCAGACCAGGCATACTAACCCTATCACTTGATTTTTGCCAATGGATTTCATCTAGGAGTTTTCATGCTGGTCTATATAGGTCACATGATAACAGTTTTTATATCTTGCTTTTGAAAAAACAACCATTAAAGATTTAAGATAGGTTATATGGTAATGATTCAGAGAATAGAATATGTTATGCAAGCATTACATCAACAACAACTGCCTTTACAGACAAGGTCAATTTTATATCTGGCAATGTTGAAATAAGGGCCAGGGGGGACTCTCATTCAAAGGTATTAGGGGTGCCTGTCTTATCTAGGGGTTACTTTTCAACCTGCCATACCATGAATACTACCACAAACGTTTTCACTTCTTTTTGGCAACGCTGAAAAAAATTTTGACGAGAATTATCTCCAATACTTTTATACAGGAGTTGTTCCCAAGGACAATGAGGAAAATGATTCCAACACTACATTACCTGCCCTTTTTTCAAGAGATGTTATTCTTATTTGAGTACTTATGACACTACCTCTCAAGGTTTATATTTTTAGAACTATGTTTCCAAACTTTCATTACTATCACCATTAAAAGTAGTTGTCTGTTCTATGTGAACTTCTTGCAGATGTGGAATAGTCACCTCTGGTTCTATTTCGATATTATTTTCTGTTGGACAGGTACTTTGCTGTAAAAATATAAAAAGATTTTTTCAATTAAAAACAAGAAAAAGTAAAAGAAGATTTTAAAAGTATTTGTTTGTTGCATGGGACATGACAGGTTTAATTCCCAGCAGGAGTAGCAATAAGGTAGTGATAAAGTAGGGTGATAAGATAGCTGACAGGATGCTATCATTGTAAAATGTTTACATACAGTTAGACTTTTGTTTCCCCAAAAGACTACAGTTCAAATAATTATCCATCTCTCCACATTTCCTTAATCAGTTTTGAAGAAACAAAATAAACCACTGAGAACTTAAAAGAAACTCTGGTGGAGACCACCCTCTGTTTCTGATTTCTAAACACTATTTTTGGTA
>JANTNT010136753.1:0-10360 GCA_024752375.1 Entacmaea quadricolor
GTGAGTGACACATTTGCATATCCAGAGCCCTCACAATAACTCGTTTCTATGCTTCGCATATCCACGAGTTAAAAATGTAGAAAGTTCTCAAGGATTTTTCTAGATTCACAGCGATTAAGACTTGTAATTAATAATTGAACAACATGATTGTTTTAGCTGTAAATAGATAAACCAGTCATTTGTGAATCTTCATTCTAATTTTTTCCTATGAATTAAAAGGTAGCCCCTATAGGTACAATATACCTAAAACTAGAGTAAATATAATTATTACTTTTTGAAGAGTATAAAGGAAAAGTTATAAAATGGTCTCAAGATGTAATATCCGTAAGAGTGGAATGACCCTATAGTGGTTGGAGGCTAAACTATGTATCTCCAGTCATATATTGCCTAAGCCACTTTTAAATAGGTCTTTTACTTTGACTCCAATAAACTTTACAAGGGCGGATCTAGGGGGGGTCGGGGGTTTCAGTTCGTTTTCCCCCTTATTAGAAAAAGTCCTCTGGTCCAACCCAATGAAAAAAAAAAAGAATGCTCCATTAGGTGTTGTTTTTCTTGTTTGAATGTATTACATCAGATGCTGTGTTATTAAATGTTGTGGTGACAAGTTTTAAAAGCTGTTATTCAACTGACAAGCTTCGTATGTACAACTGTCTTAGAGTAAGTCATTAAGCCTGTGAAATAGCTGTTAGACTAATACACTTTAGTAGACCCTAATTCCATTGTTTTCTTTTGTGTCTATTACACTTTAACTAGTAATTTTTATTTCACAGGTTTAATGCCTTCACTCTATCTTTCAACATAAACCTGAATCTTTTTTGTACAGAATGCTAATTAAATTTGGACACCATATTTGCATTCAGTTTACACATTTGTTATCAAATAGACCCAATTCAAAAGATGCTTACTTATATGCCAATACAAATACAAATACAATCAAACATAAAACAACAGAATCATCTTAGTGAACTTTTGTTACCAACATATAATTCTCTTTTGCATTTGGTCTATAGGTTGATGGAGAAAGTACTTATTAAATGGTGTATTCATGACAGAACTTTAGTTCTGCTTTTACCCAGAGACATCATTTCAACAGTATTTCCATTTTTACATTAAAACATTTACCTCAGTTTAGAAGCTAGACATGCCCTTCTAGCTTAAGTACTGTGGCTTATAAGGGCCATAGAAAGTTCCATTTTTTTAACATTGACTTTAGACACTTATATCTGGTCTTAGACACTTATAACTAGCTCTTGACACTTATAACTGGCCATAGACGCTTATAACTGGCCCTAGACACTTATAACTGGTAACAGACATTTATAACTGGTAATAAACACTTATACCTAGTAATAGACACTTATAACTGGTAATAAACACTTATAGCTGGTAATAAACACTTCTAACTGGTAACAGACACTTATAACTGGCTCTTGACACTTATATATCTGGCCTTAGACACTTATATAACTGGCCTTAGACACTTATATATATGGTCTTAGACACTTATAGTTGGTAACAGACAATTACAACTGGCCTTAGACACTTATAACTGGCCTACATGTGCAATAACGTTTACCCATGAATCTTTGCTAATAATATAAAATGGCTTCTTTCCTTATTACGTTTATAATGCCCATTCTTTTCAATTTTTCCCCTTGCAAGGGTGTGCTTCCATCTGTAAACACAAAATTTAATGCTAAACGAAGCGAGTCAATTGTAAATTACTTTAATTTGGGATTGGAATATTCAGAGATATTGTTATTCCTCTTCTGTTGTCATGGAATACAACTTAGTCTTAGGCAGCTAAAGAGGATTTTACAAGTAGAAGGATTGTTTAGAAGAAAACAGCAAAGTTCCCGAACAGAAATAGTTGCAGCTATAGAGCAGGAACTTCAGGGTAGTGGAAGATTAATCGGTTATTGACAAATGCACCAGCGAATGGGTTTATCACATGGCCTTGTTGTGGATAGAGAGACTGTGCAGACTATCATGAAGAATTTGGATCCTGATGGAGTTGAAATACGTTCACGTCACAAGCTTGTGCGAAGGAAATACCACGCTAATGGGCCAAACTTCATATGGCACATCGATGGTTATGACAAACTCAAGCCTTTTGCATCCATGGTGCTATTGACGGATATAGTAGGCGTATAACGCGGCTTGAAGTTGGCCATTCAAATAATGACCCTCGTATAATAGCACGTTACTTCTTAAGTTGTGTCCGTCAAATTGGGGGGACGCAAGCAGTTATGAGGAGATTGTGGTACAGAAATTCTCATGTAGCAGCGATTCAACGTTTTTCAGAGAAGAAAATGGGGACTCATCTGGATTGACCTTATCTATAAATCTTCTTGATGATATTGAGAACATTCTAGATACATAATATTGATCAGTTTTATTTTGTTAGATAGCGCTAATACCTCTATTAGCCTGGGTCTGATACAAACCAATAATGCTTTTGCGCCTTTTAGGGAAAACAAAAGTATTTATCGCTCTCGAAAAAGCTCTTATAAAGCTCTTACAAAGCTCTAACCGAATCGCCAGAAAAGTCGGACATCCCTACCTCGGAACGCCTGTCGTATCTCAAATTTCAAGTACTGATGGCGGTATAATTTTACTAAAAAATGTAGTGAAATGATTTTCGAAATGTTTTTTAAATGTTTTAAAATGTTTTAGAAATGTTTTTGGTAATTTCATTCTTAAAAAAGAATGTTTTCAAAAATGTATAGGTGGGAATCGTTAAAGTGAAGCTATACAACTCAAGATTGTAGATCGTTTTAATCGGTAATTAAATTTCATGTATACTTTTTTGTAAATTTTGTGATTTGAGTAACAATGGACTATTAGCGCCCATTCAACAGGCCGCCAACATATTGTTTTAAATTTAAGTTTTGAGCAGAAATGAAGCAAGAAGTTAGAAATGTCTACCCTGGTACTGTTTTTTGAAATGATCAACAGACTCACCAACCCTTTTTATTTCGTCTCTAATTTACTTCGATGTACACTTTTGTTTTTGAAAAACGCCAATAAATTCATCCTTCTCAGATTCATAAATAGACTAATAAATGTGGACAAAACAGAAAATCACCTACCGTGACGAGTGTCTTAATGTAATAATCTTTTCAAGATAGTAGGCTCGAATGCCCGAATTTTCTGGCGATGGACGTTTAACAATGCATTAAAATTGACCAAACTTACGATATAATATTTGTTGAAGACTTTTTTGAAAGTAAATAAGTTTATTAAAGACACTTTCGAGTCCATTTATATCAGTATATAAATGGTGGTCATCCGAGCCACGTGAAGGTCTAACCATTTGCAAATGTTATAGCAAAGGAAGCACCTTCTCCTCAGTTATTTTAAGACCCTGAGTGTTGGTCCGGCCAGGACTCGAACCTTGACTTCTCGCACAACAGACCGTCGATTTACCAACTGATCTATCAGGGCGGCTACCGAACTAGTCTTGTGCTTCTACATCATCCAGTCATTGGGTAAATACATCATATCAGCTACTGACTGGGTCCTGCCAAGCGAAAAGGAACCTTTTTGACATATTTTGTCCATCAAGAGTTATTGACGGTTTTGCACAATTGAATTGCTCATTTATTTCTGGCAAAAACTAGGTTAAGCACGCTTCTCGCTAGCGCATATAGAGCATAACCGAAAGACAACAAAGATTTTGATGCCGGTTTATGTCACTTATTCGCCTAGCCATATTGGTTATAGCGCTATGCTTATGCTTATGCGCGAATGACGACCAGGCTTTAACACTTCTAACTTATTGTTATAATTATATCTATAAATAATTATAATTATAACTATATATATTATATAATTATAATTATAATTATATGTATATTATATAATTATAACTATAAATATATATATATATTATTGTTATAATTATAACTTATTGTTATAATTTCATTGTAACGCCGACCACCCGTTTAGTACTTATAAAAACAAAAGTAAATAACAACAATAACAGATTACTTTATTTCCAAAAATGTACAACAATATATAACGATTACTTATATGACAATCAAAAAAGTGTTACTCTAGAGAAAACTGACGTCCATACGTAACAAGAAGTAAAACACTTTTGATAACGACTGACTGAAACTTAACTTTAGTGTCCATTAGAAACTTCTAATTCATGAAGTGCTGGTCATGAATTTTTTTATCATTTAGTGATTCACTAAGTTACACTTCATTATTAACATACTGAATAAATGAACGACAACAAAGCTTTAAATTCTTTTAACAATTTGCCATGGATGTACTACATCAAAGTAAAACACAACACAATATTTTGACAGAACAAGTCAGTTGTGATATTTAATTCGTGTATCAATAATAAATTGACACTAATCAACAAGACCCATGTTTAATCATTATCAGTTATGTGTACACTCGTGTTAAGGGAAACCGTTTGGAGCTAAAGAGAACCAAATTCCCATGCTTCTGCTCAAGCAAGTGTTTTGTCAAATTGTGTACAAAAATCCTGGTAACTTAGATAGCCATCCTGCGGTAGGTCTATGACGGCGTAACAAGTATGAACTAATATATGTGGCATTGACCCAACATTCTGGTGGAATAGGACTTTTATGTTCTCTACCACAGGTAACGAGCTGCCAGTTACATACCTTAAAAAGGACTTCGATTTCGTAGGAGATGTTGACCTGACGTATTTCTTCAAGAATGAGAGCACTTGGTGTTTTCCTTTTGTCAGGGTGGAAAGATCGCCATCGTAAATTAAAGAGATCACTTTATCTGGCGTTAACTGTAGATTTTCATACAGAGAGAGGATATTTCCTCTTTATTGCATCCATTCCTTAACGTTGAGTACGGTCCTGTCCTCATCCCTTTCTCAATCAACTGCGTTGCTGCGTACGGCTCTCCGATTATCTCCGTCTTTGCGACACTGACGAGAATTTCTTTTAGGTTTGAAGGTGTGGGTAATCTTTTAACATGATACTCAAATAATATTGATAATAATGATTCCCTAGTATCAACTGATAAGTTCTCTTCCTCTTCTGCCTCTGTCAAAGCTTTTTGGATCTTTAACGAATCATAGTCAGACAGAAGATCCATAAAGCCATCCACCAGATCTTCATCCGTAATGTTCTCTCTCCCTGTGAGAAGAGCAGTCATGTACATCTCGTCTGATAATCTTGCCTAGTGTTTCATAAAAATTGTCAGTGATATTAGGCGAGACACGTGGTACATATGAGTTTATGCCTTCCATGCAGTGATTGGTCAACTGCTCAAAAAATGTTGAGTACACTTCTCTTTTAACCCAATCAAAGTCAATGGCCTTCTCATCATCTATTGTAAATGTCAGTACTTTGGAAATTACATCCGCAGAGTAAACATCTAAGATTGTCTCAAATATATAATCTTGTCTTAATATTATGTGCTGTGACCCTTCCAGGCTGTTCTTGACGTCTTTAATGCGTTCTTCTAGGTTCTGCAAGCAACAATATAATGCATACAATTATTATATGACCTTCGCTTTTCCTGCATTCTGATTGGTCGACGCGGGGGCTGTATTTCGCGTTCCACGGACCACAGGCTGTATTTTCCGTATCAGGATCGATGTCCCAGATGTTCAAGGAAATTTTGGATCCGAAAACAACTTTTCGAAGTTGTTTTAGTAATATATGTTAAGAAAGCGAGACATATTCAACTCTATTCATATGGCCAATAATATAGGCAAGAACAAGAAAAAAATATCTTAAAGCGGCAAAGAATAAATCGCTAACCTTACTCGAGGTCGAGATGTCACGATGTCGGATGTGGATCGGGTTTCATGGCTTTTCGCGCTAAAACAATAAAACTTCACCCTCTCCTCCCTGTATCGTGGATGTGTGCAGTTACTTGACTCTGCGGGAGACTAGCTACTCCATTCTACACCAGGCTAGACCAATCGATGTTAAGCTATTCCAGTCGACATGATAAGCTAAACCAATTATGTTTAGCTATTCCATTTGACATGATAAGCTAAACCAGTCGATGGTTAGCTATTCCATTTGACACCAATAGCTAAACCAATCAACCAATATGTATTTTTGGTGGTGTTGGCCGCCCATAATAACCGAGCAAGCGAGGTTAATAAACTCTTAATTTTGTAGGGTGCAACCGTTTTTACAATTATGCCCCTTCCCAGTCAAATCAAACAGTCGTAATTTTGATTAATTAAACTAAGTAGAAATAATGACATGACAGAGGTAAATTGAAGTGTCTGAGTACACGCCCTACGAGAGCAGAGAAAAAAATCTCTGACTCAAGCTCATGATCCCTGGGTTAAATGTTGAGTGCTCTGAGTTATCGAGCCAGTAATGGTGCGAATATAAAGGGTAATGGCATTAGAAATATGATGGCACCAAATGGTTTCATTAATCAATATATTATCACATTTCTAATATCCTTACCCATTATATCTCATCAAAACTCACGACCACTCTAGATGGCTCGATAGCTCAGCTCTTGTTAAGAGCGTGCACTCAGGCACTTCAATTTACCTCGTGTCATTATTCGTAATTTTGATTGTCTCAGTGAAGTGTTTGTGCACGCGTTGTTCCTTACCTGTGCTTTATTTGCAGTCTTTTCCAGCTGAGATGGTAGATATACTTGGCGGAACCAGGCACCGGGGTCCTTCTTACTTTTAGCCTTACCCTGCAAACGTTTCTTAGGAGAATCCATAGAAAATATTGATTGTTATGTAAACTTAAATATATCAATTACAGCCGTTCTCAATCATAGAGCTCTAAACACACGTGCCATTTTGTGAATTTTTCGGTCGCGACGATGTCGTTTTTGGTGGACGTCAATCAAAGCGTTTCTATGACAATTTCGTTTTATTTTACCACGTCAAAGAGCTATGCATTCAAGTACTGAGCTCATTGATTTTTTCCAACCTGTTTTCTCAGGCACTTCAATTTACCTCGTGTCATTATTCGTAATTTTGATTGTCTCAGTGAAGTGTTTGTGCACGCGTTGTTCCTTACCTGTGCTTTATTTGCAGTCTTTTCCAGCTGAGATGGTAGATATACTTGGCGGAACCAGGCACCGGGGTCCTTCTTACTTTTAGCCTTACCCTGCAAACGTTTCTTAGGAGAATCCATAGAAAATATTGATTGTTATGTAAACTTAAATATATCAATTACAGCCGTTCTCAATCATAGAGCTCTAAACACACGTGCCATTTTGTGAATTTTTCGGTCGCGACGATGTCGTTTTTGGTGGACGTCAATCAAAGCGTTTCTATGACAATTTCGTTTTATTTTACCACGTCAAAGAGCTATGCATTCAAGTACTGAGCTCATTGATTTTTTCCAACCTGTTTTCTTTAGCATGATTACCCCAGCAAGCTTCGTTTTCGCTGAAAAGAACTGGAAAAAAATTGTTTTTACTCAGGAATATATTCTAGAAGTAATAGATCAAGCACGAGAGAGTGTTTCATCAGCGTATCCGAAATCCGAGAAGGGGGTTGAAAAAACCAGGCGAAGCCGACTGGCTGACTCGAAAGCATTAGCTACTTCAGCCACCCTACACACCTTCCTTTTATTTAATTATTTAATTTATTGAATCTGTATTAATTATATATAGTTTGTATATTTAAAGCTTTTGTAATATTTTAGATAATGTGTATGAATAAATTTTTAAACAACTTCGAGGTGTTTGGATACACTGATGAAACACTCTTTCAAGTGTTTGATCGAGCTTCTCAATTTTATTTATAATTTGTGGAGAAATTCAAAGCTAAAGTTGGCTTAATTTATGCAAGTGTTGGATCACTGTATCCAAACCACCCCATGGTACTGATTTTCCTTTGTTTTGTGCTCATTAATTATTCATGAATTTGAGAATGCTAAATATAAGTAGATTTACATTGTTTCGAAATATTTTCGAATCGTTGTAGCTTAATAAAGGATTAAAGATAAATAGTAAAACAAAATTGCTGATACACACAAAGTGAAAAGAGGTTAGTATTGAAGCTGTGCTAATGGTACCTGTACAATAGACTCTTTGATTTGAAAAACTTCAGTTGGAATAAATCGATTACCTACTTGCGGAATTGATGGCAGACAGCGAAAAATAGCAATCTCTTTCTTGGTCCTTTCCGAGCACATTTTCCCATGAGACGCGGCAAAATGAAACGAAATCGTCAAAGAAACGCTTTGATTGACGTCCACCAAATACAACTTCGCGACAGAAATAATCACAAAAGCACGTTTGATCGAGAACTGCTTTAATAGTAAAAGAACCATGTACCTGCTTGACATTTTTCTTTTTTCGTGATACAGGTATAATTGTTGATCAACTGAAAAAAATTAAGGTTAAAATTCATCAAGTGTAAACCAAAACTTAATGTGCATTGATATTTTTAGCTTTACCCGTCTAGGAAAATTAAACAAAAAAGTGTTTTGCACATGCTAAGGAGTGCAAATAATATGAAAGCCAGAGCCAATATATACAAGTAAAGCATTCAATATATTTAAATATTGTCGTGTTTGTATATACCTGCATGTGGTGGTTTTTTCCTCAAATAATAGGTCATTAGATAGAAGTTGCTCTGGAAGTTTCATTGGAAGGTTGAATAAACTATTCTCTAATCCATCCTGTCAGAAAAAAGGAAAAATAAATTCAACACTTTTTTGTTAGCATAGTGATACTTACCCCATCTGGGGATGAATATCCTTCTCTTATAAATCAACGAATTAGTAAATCTGAATGGTTTTTGAGTTATTCATTGAAGTTTCAAGTCAACAATTTCTGGTCGGAAAAGTCTTTTCAGCTGACATAAAGTGATGTACTATTGAATTCCATGTTTCAACTGGGAAATCGTTCAGTTTTTCAGTGTATTTGGCCACCTCTATGTGATTGAATTCAACTGCACAGATTGGGCAAACAATTGTACCATCCCCAGATGTCTACATGCAAGCAGAATAATTGATATTTAGTAACCTTTGATTTAAAGTCTCGCAAAATTAAAGAGACCAGTTTTAATGTTTATCCCACACCCATATTCACAACATTACTAAAGATTTAGAATAGATAATAGGGGCAGATTTAAAAAGGGAAAAAATGTTAGGGTTGTACACCCGCTGTTCAGATATGACTGTTCACAACAACTTTATTCATGAATTCCCAGATGTTACCACAGGGTAACCACCAACTTATGCTGTTATGCCACCCTAAAGTTAAGGACAGTAAATGTGCCCACAGGATCTTTTACGTAACCCTAGAAGTTCAACTGCAGTCAATTTTACTATAACACCCTCCCCCTAAAGAAAACCCTGGATCAGCCAATGTGTAATGTATACAGTTCAAATTGCATGTACACATAAACTGAGGGAGGGATATAGAAATTCACTTTCTGAATCTTGCCTTGAGTCACTCCTGCAAGCAGGATAAATGAAAAGTATCTGAACAGCCAACAGGATGAGCTAAACTTCCTGTTTCTAACTTCATAATTTCCTTGCAAATTTCACACTGAAATAATAGAAATAGGGATTAAGAGAATAAATATAATTCTGATTATAAGCAAAGAAACATAGCTAGGAAATGTTATAAGGGATCATTTTAGTCCTGCTTTTTAATCATAACTAATGTAAGGCATACCATCTGCTGTCTTAATTGCTCTTGGTTGTTTGTAGGAGCCATTGATACTCCATTAGATGCTGTGTCATCACTGAGATCATCTGGTTTATCTTTATCTACATTAAAATCACTTGTAGGATCATTTCTTGAACTTGACAAAAGATATATTCTTGGCTTTGTTAATCTATTCTGGCTAATATATCCATCCATTGTAAAACCCTCTTTTTCAATAACATCACCTTTAAAGTTGCCTAGGTCGAAATTCATATCGGATGCCTCTCCTTTTGTACTTTTCCCGTCAGGGAAAAACAGTTCCTTCACAATTTCAAGAACTTCATCATGACTGATATCTAATGGCAAAGACATTTCTCGCTGTCCACCCCCAGTTGATTCTCGTACCATGATGTAGCGTTGAGCATCGTTATTATAATGCTGCCAAGCAAGCCTGATTTTTCTAGACTTAATCTAGGGCTAGTTATTTGTCTAGGGCTAGTTATGTGTCTAGGGCCAGTTATAAGTGTCAAGTGCTAGTTATAAGTGTCTAAGACCTAGAAGTGTCTAAAGTCAATGTTAAAAAAGTGGAACTTTCTATGGCCCTTATAAGCCACTGTACTTAAGCCAACTTGGAAATAATATTTTAATTTTGTTTTTCCTAGTTATAAGTGTCTAAGACCAGATAGAAGTGTCTAAAGTCAATGTTAAAAAAGTGGAACTTTCTATGGCCCTTATAAGCCACTGTACTTAAGCCAACTTG
>JANTNT010136975.1:0-10601 GCA_024752375.1 Entacmaea quadricolor
AATTACCTACAACTCATCCATCGTTTCTATGTATTATACACCGACGCAGCTCAAACTAGATTAATCACTAGTTTTCTCATGTAATTACAAAGTGAATGTGATGAAACAGTCCAAATTTTGTCACTTAAACTTGGTATTATAAAGTTTGTGAAATCCAACACATTTTTCCATACAAATCCTTATAAAATATTTGATTTTATGTTTAATGCTGTTTCTCCCTTGTCAAGCACTGTGAGCCAAAACTCCACCTTATTACTAAATCCTTATGCTCTTTTCATTTCTGGAGTTTATTTTGACACTGTTGCTTGGTTTAAGGAGACAGAGTCATGTGTCAGCTATTTGAATAAATATTTGTCAAAAAAATTACCCAGTAGATGCTCTGAAAAACAATTTTGTCCTGGGTGCAACTTAATTTTACTATCAAAACTAGAAAAAGCTAAATGTTCCCTAGGTTGATCTGTACTGTAGTAGATTGGTCAGTTCACCTCTCCTCCCATCGTAGAGACATACAAACATGCTACTACTGGTACTTTTTTTACAATCATTTTGGTTCAGCAGGCTGGCATTATTGTCACTTAGATGTAAGTTGCCCTTTCAGGCTATGGTGAGCTTTCATGTGCTAGCAAGAATTAGAACCCTGAATGTATACCTCTGGCTATTAAAAAGTTTTTTTTTATTCATTTCCAAGTATCAAAAATCAGCAGCACATGGATTCAACTAGAACCCTTCTTTTCTTTTCAGAGGTCTTATTTAATTCAGGACTTTTTATATTGTTTGTTCCACAGCATGGGTAGGATCAATTGCTATGGCATTCACCATGTTCTTCAGCCCGTTTGCCATCATATTGACAAATCGCTTTGGCCACAGAGCTACTGCTATGGGCAGTGGTCTACTGTGTGTAGTTTCTCTAGTTTCAAGTTCATATTCCTGCAGTCTAAGTATTCTTTACTTCTCATATGGAGTACTCTTTGGTGTTGGTGCTGGCTGTATTTTAAACTCTGGCTTCACTATAAATTATTTATACTTCAAAGGAAAGCCAGCCTTAGCATTTGGGATTATTTCAACTGGAGCTAGTTTAGGTGTGATTGTATTTGGCCCATGTCTGGAGGAGCTTATTCAAGCTTTACAATGGAGAAATACTTTCAGGGTTATGGCTGGGGTGATGGTGTTGGTATGTGTTCTTTCTACCACCTATGACCCAATCAAGAATTATGTTGATGATCATACACTTAATGAGCTTAAAAACAAAAGAGGTTTAAATATTAAAGACTGTTTGTTGGTGTTTTCCAACTGTACATATGCCATTGGGCTGATTGCCCATATGCTGACATACTTGGGCTTGTATGTTCCTATTATTCACTTGGTAAGATTTTAAATAATTATATCTACTGGTAAATGTACCAGTACGTGATTGTAGTTTGAACTGTGGATAAAGCAATGTATGAAGTAAAGAGATCTTTGCAGTAAATACAGTAACTTAAGCAATTACTTTGTGAGAAGCTCAGAATAAAGTTCAGGAGAAAAACAGGAGAAAAAACAGGAGCCTTTTATAGACTATTTTCGAATTCCTTAAATACCGTTGTGTTCCTTGATTACAGGTGCCTGTACTCAGGGTTATAAGCCTTGTTTTTGTGTAGATCACTCAAATATTCCATGAAGATCCATGGAATTTCAAAGTGGTTCTATTGAAAAGGTTGTGCATTCTTCACCATTGGTATTTGTGAATATTTTGGTGTTGAAATGAGGCTCAGGCGGTGTATGTGCGTCCATAATCAAGGAACGCAGTGGTCTTTGACAAATCAAAAAAGGGACTATTCATACAATACTTGCATAAATTGTTCTTTACAATTTAAGATTATAAGGATAGAGGAGCACCTACACCCTAAATTTGTAGTTAAAGTCTTTGTTTATAAAGCATAACACATATAATTTGACTAAGTGGGAGGGCCAGAGAGGAAAATATTTGGCTGGAGCTCATGTCATATGGAACAAGTGTAGCATAAAGTCTATGTAAATGACCAAGATCTAATATTATTTTCCCTCCTGGCCCAACCTAACTCAGCCAATAAGTGTTTTATCATATGAACAGTTTTTAGAGGGATTTAGTCCAAAGAAAACCCTTTAGTGAATGCATATGAGTGGTTTGTATTGCGGATAAAGTAATGAATAAATTCAAATGATCTTTGCAGTTAAATAAGTAACATATACTGTTACTTTGTAGAAAGCTCGGAAAAAATTCTGAGACTTTAACAGGATTTGAACCCATGACCTTCGCGATACTAGTGCGACGCTCTTACCAACTGAGCTATAAAGTATATGTTACTTAATATTTAACTGTGAAGATCATTCGAATTTATTGACCCTTTTGTGAATGTGTGTGTGGCTTTCTAAGTGGGTAAGTAATAAAATGGTCATCTCCCATTTAGAGGGGAGAAAAATGGGGGTTTTAGCACCACTTATTACTATATACATGTAAAAAACCCATCCTTGACACTCCAGAACCAGAAAGGGAAAAGGACATGAACTTTGGGTTGAGGGTTGATCTAGATTCTAAAGTAATTTTGAAATTAATTTTTTAAAGGGTTTGGACATCAGAATTTTTTCAATTGTTTGTTTTGTATTCAGCTTCTTAAAAAGCATTATAACAGTAGGTCTCTTAAAGATATAGTTAATAATAAATTTAACCATTATCTTTGTCCATCACAAAAGACTGATTTACATGGTACAACTTTTCCCTGCATGCAATCTGCTGACGCCATGACTTATGAATGTCATAAAGTTTTAAAACGTGTTTTAAAATGCTACAACTTTTTTTGTTGTACATGTATACAACTGTTGTAAGCAGGTTTTAGAGTATTCCTAGGTGAGCGTTGCATTATATAAATATTCAGCAAATTGCATGTGACAGTTTTAGGGAAAAGTGTTGTATCATGTAGATTAGCCTTAAAAGATCATTTAACTTCATTTTCATTCTTTTTCATTTTTTAAGGTACAATTTGCAAAAGACATGAATATCTCAAGTAGGGATGGAGCACAGTTGTTCATTTACATTGGTATTAGTTCCACTTTGTCCCGCATAGCTGTTGGTAGAGTTCTTGACAAAGCTTGGCTGACTTCAATTCATTGCCTTCAGCTCATGTCCTTGATAGTGGGGCTGTCTATCATCTTTCTTACATTTGCCAAAGAATATAGCCATTTTGTGATCTTTGCCATTGTGAATGGTATCGGTAATGGTGGATTTATTTCCAATTCAAATGTGTTTTTCATGACAGCTGTTAGCAAGGAGAAAAGTGCTGTTGCTCTTGGCATGGGATACTTGTTGGCATCAATTACAGTTTGTGGAGGGCCACCATTTGCTGGTGAGATCAATACACTGTAGAATTTGGCTAAGTAAATCATATATACTGTTTAGGAGAAAAAAGATTATATCAAGATAATAGGCTGGTTCACTGCATTCAGAAGATGACTTCAGCTCAGTTTGGGATGGCATGGGTGGTCTATGCTTCTATGGCAAACTTGTCCTCTCACCAATGCAGCACTTTGGTGCAAGGAGTCAGTGGATTGAGCCCCATGTACAAAGTCTTGTATGTGAGTTGAGTTTGTTTGATGTGTTTTTCTCTCCCTTGCTACAAGGGTTTTTTTTTTCTGGTTCTCTGGTTTTCCTCCCTCCGTAAAAATTAACCTGTTAGTTTTAGAGTTGTGTGTTGTAAATACTGAATGTAGTGGTAGTGTTTGTGGAGCAAAACCAATGGAAGAGCCCCTTATGGGAAGTTGAGGTTGTAAAATATCAGTATCAGTTGTCCAAACATCAGTCACCAATAACTGACAGTCTTCCTCAAGAGTACACTCACCCAGATGATCGCATTTCATAATCATAATAGGCTGGTGTCTGATGTTGTCATTATGATGGCTGCTGATGTCATGATGATACAAATGTAAATGTAAAAGCAGTTATCAGTACTTGCTACAGGGATGAATGTAGAGGAGAGTAGGGGGAGTGCACCCCACTCCAGAAAACTTTTTGCCCTTTTTCAATGTGTATTATTGCATGTGTTAACCCCTTTCTGAAGAAAAACTGGATCCACTCCTGCACCAAGGGGCTTTTAAGAACTAATTTAAATGTTATGGAGGACTTTGCAGGCTTCAAGTTGCAGCTTACAATTATGAGTATGTAATAAATGTTATTATAATAAGACCCTTATGGAAACCCCCTTACGGACGTCATTCACACTCTTACGAAAACCATTGACAAAAATCATGCAATGAGGTCCGTACACTTGGTCCTTAAAAACCTGTATGGACCTGCTAAAAATGTTGTGTGAAAAAAATACAACATTAATTTTTTGAGACAATTTTACAATTTTTTTCTAAAAGTTGGTCATATGATAAAATGCTTATTGACTGAGTTCATCTGTATATCCAGTAAGAAGAAAGCTATATGAGCATATTAGAATAGAATATGTGTGTTATAAATATAAAATTATTAGTATTATTATAAAGCTACTGGTAAGTACAAGTACATTTCCTCAAGCACTCAACTTTATCATGGGAAAGGCCTATTTCCCCCATGATACAGTTAAGGAAGGATTGGGAGACAAGGCCTATTGTTTAACATCCTTATCTGAAAAGAAGACTTAAAGGTTTAACCATTTGCAGATATTATTAGGTATTATTATGATGCTATATATCTGATGTCTTGACTGTTATAGTATTATTATATTTCAGGGTTCATAGCTGATGAATTTGGTTCTTATATACCATCTTTCTACGTAGCTGGTGGGATAGTGTTATTTGCTGCCCTCCTCCCATTGGTTCTTTTGTTCCATCATAAAGGAAGTGCTGAATATAGACATAAAATACAAATGACTGATTTACCAGATGACAATAGCTGTAAACAAACTAATGCTGTATCTTCTGTGTAACTGAAATATTTTTTGTATGATTAAGGTTTTACTGTAAATACATGTACTGGTTGTTATTAATAAAGAAGGTTTAAAACATTGTATTAGAAATAATAGTGAAAATATACTACATTTCGACATCTTCCGATGTCATCAGAAGATGTCAAAACGTATTATATTTTCACTATTATTTCAAATACAATACTGGTTGTATACAATAAACAGCCTTATATAGGCCCTTATCGGCTTACACAACTCCATAGAGCAGTTTTTATAAGAAGGAAACATACACTACTGTAGTGCATTAGTCAAAGTAAACCCCCACACCCCCCTTAACACCCCAGAGGGTGGAGATTAGTGGAGGATTTGAAAAATAGGCTTTACAAATGTTTGTAAATACCTAACATAATGGTACAAAAATGAAGATCAAATTTCCAATCCCCAAGTTAAGAAAAACATTCAAGTTATCTTCCCAAATGTACTGTATCCTGACTGAAACCACTACCATTACCCCACACCAGTCAGATCTTCACTTGTGATCCTATGCCCCACATTCCCCCACCTTGTTCTGGGTTGAGGTGTGTGTGTGGTGGGGGGGGTTTACTTTGACTAGTGCATAACTCTTAAATGGCTTTCATAATCATTGGCTCATCAAGTTGCCTAAGGAATTGCACATGTAACTTTGCAACTCGCAAATTAAGCAAATAAAAAAAATTGGGTTGAAAGCAAGAAAAATAGAACAGCTGTCTACTTTTCATAACATTGCAAGCTCAGTTGCAGCATGTAACACCCCCTTTACAGCTTGCAATGATTTTTCTGACATGACCATTGTTTTGAGGGTTGTGAGAAAGATTGTGTCATGTAGGCCCATTAGATAAAAAGGTTTAAATGAATCATTTCTGTTCTACATATGCAAGGTAGAGTACGCACCATACATCTGTGAAATAAATCTTAATATGTATTATCTGATTTCACTTATTATATACACACTTCTTGAGTTTTGCTATTACAGTCTGTGTGCATGCTCACAAAAAGTGGGCAAGTGTTTTTTATGCCGCCATATTAGATTTTTTGTCATCTATTATTCTTAAATATCAATATTCACGAAGAGAATGTGTCACAAGATGATTACAATGCCAAAATGGCGGCATAAACAACACTTGATGCCAACTTTTCTGATATTGAGCATGTGCACAGACTGTAATCGTAAAATTCAAATTAATGCAACTTAATGCCTGCAATGATCTCCTTTTTTTACCAGTGGTATTTCCCATCATAGCAACACAACTCATCTGTGAATTTTAAATTATTGCAAAATCAGCATATCCAGCTGTACTAGATATAAACAAACTCATACATCATTCGCCCAGAGACAACTGGTCTTGATTTTATGTTGATCATCACCAGTCTGTGTGTGTCTCAATGAGATGTTGTCAGAGTATATATATAATACTGTCAGTTTTTTCGATTGTGTCCTATGGTTGCTGCATCCTTAAATTTTTTAACCAGTAAACGACGATTTATCTTGAATTTATTTTATTTAATTACTTTTATCTAAAGTGGCATCCCTGCATATACTTCTTTGGTCAATACAACTCTTTTTCTTTGTGGGAAGCCAAGGCTTGTTTTCAGATCTTGAAAGGAGAGATTTTCTTATATTGAACATGAGCATAGCGAGTGCAAAATTTTGAGTAAATCAACATATACTTTTGCACAAACTGGAAATTCAAAAGGAAAAGCAGATGTCATCGCCCCCCTTCTTTCCGTTGAATAGGTGCTCCTCTTTCCTTCCCTCCCCTCCCTCCTCATCCAGCTCGTCCGCTACTCTCGCTACTCCCCATTTCCGTTTCTCTCGCCCCAATCCCTCCCCAAGCCAAAGTAACTTTATTTGGGCTCTGGAGTGTATAATAATATTAACTTTATTCCTGCGTCTCGGTTACCTTAAAAGCACAAAAGCACATACAAGTGATTTTAATTGTCAAATTTTCAGCAAAACTCAAGTTATCAGCAATCAGTTAAGTTCTATACAATGGTTTGTTGTCGTAAAAGTCGTCCTCCAGACACTCCCTGGTCATGGGTCGTGTGTTTATCAGCTACCATTTGTACTTTCCTTCACTATGGCTTTTCATTAAGCTTTGGAGTTTTTTTACCCGTGCTAACAGAATTTTTCAACGAGAATAAAGAAAAAACAGGTCGGTAAAAGCCTATTCCAGATATAATCTTATATTCGGTCTTGTTTTCTTGGAAATATTGCTAAACATTGTGTTGCACTGATAACTTGACAAGTGGGTTTAAAGTTTGTTTCTAAGTTCCGAAATTCAAGCTTTACTCGATAGAATCGAGGTTTGATCTTGAGATATAGCAATGAAAAATTGCTGCCGAGGAGCTCAAGGAAATATCGTTGTTTTAAAACTTTGTAAACGAATATTAAAAAATATATGCAATTATGACTGGATAATATCCTCGATTCTATCAAATTATTGAATTTTTGCAGGAAATAAGAGAGCATTCATTTTTTAGAAGGCGGCGGAGGAATTTAGTTGGGATAACTTCCTCACTTCAAAAAATGAATGCTTTCTTTGTTCAACTGTCCTACTCACAACCCTAACACACCATTCACAACTCTTACTCTATTCACAACCCTTACTCAATTCACAACTCCAATACACCATTGACAACCCTTACACCTTTCACAACCCTAATACACCATTCAAAACCTTAATACACAAACTTTATTTCTTGTATGAAGCACTCTTTCATGTTAGTGCTGGTGTTACACTAAACACTTAACCTGGACATAGGTTCAATTTTTCCTGCAATGTTGCATGCAACCTTGAGTTGCAAGGTGTGACCACCTTTGCATGTTATGTTGAGGGCCAGAATTAAAATAAACCCATGAAACAAATTCTAGGCAAGGAAAGACAGTGCAACTTTTCCCTCAACATTACAGCATTTGCTTAGGGAGCATTCATTTTTTAGAAGATGGGGTGGGCTGGAGGAATCTAGGGGTGGGTCACCAATTATTTATAAGTAGCCAAAGGGGGGTCATCATTATTTTCCTTCTTGAAAAACATGTTGGATTAAAAAAATACTGATATGAGGGGATGGAGTCATGACTTTTTAACTCTTCTTTTGGGGAGGGTCACAAATATTTTATTCAACACCCAAAGGGATTCCTCTGGCCCACCCCTTCTAAAAAATGAATGCTCCCTTAAGTGCTATTTTCAAGCTCACAGCTGTCAACCCTAATACACCATTCACAACCCTTACATAATTCACAGTGGTCCTGCAGACCTTCCAACCCAAATCCTCCAACTGTTATAGCATCCACAGTCCTTGTACATGCACAATTTTCATGCAGTCCTCACAGACCTTGCATACAGCACTATACCCTGCTAGCAGATGATAATTTTTGTCTCTTCATAGGACTGAGCAAATCAGTTCTTCACTGTTTTTTTTACAGAAATTCTTTTTTTGGTGATATTGTTTTTATTTCATTTTTCTTTTTGCTTCTCAGCATGGGCTGGTTCAATTGCTATTGCACTTACCAAGTTCTCTGGCCCAATTGCCATCATACTGATCAATCGCTTTGGCCACAGAGCTACTGCTATGTGCAGTGGTCTACTGTGTGTTATTTCTCTAATTTCAAGCTCATTTGTCAACAGTTTAACTATCCTTTATTTCTCTTATGGAGTGCTCTTTGGTGTTGGTGCTGGTGTTCTACTAAACACTTGTTTAACACTGAATCACTTATACTTCAAGAAAAACTCAGGATTACCAATTGGGATCGTTACCACTGGAGCTAGTTTAGGTGTGATTGTATTTGGCCCATGTCTGGAGGAGCTTATTCAATCCTTACAGTGGAGAAATACTTTCAGAGTTGTGGCTGGTGTGATGGTGTTGATATGCATTCTTTCTACCACCTATGACCCAGTCGAGACTTCATTTGAAAATGACTTTGGCATGACTGATCATCATTCAAGTGGTTTAGATGTTAAGAACTGTTTGGCATTGTTTACCAACAGTACCTTTACTATTGGAATGATTAATATTTTACTGACATTCCTTGGACTTTACACTCCATTTATCCACTTGGTAAGAGACTTGATAATCATTTCTTAAAAGGAAGTATGGCACTCATGGATTTGTCCTCAATCACCCATTCCAAAAAGTATTCTTGTAAGGCCACCAAAAAATTAGATGCCCCATAGATGTTTAATGGGCCACCTGTGGAGCATTGTGCAACAGCATTTTGTTATGCAGGAAAAAAGACAACACAATAATCATCAACTTGGATTACAACAGATAGCCCAGTAATAAAAAAGAAAAGATGTGGCACGTCACAATCCACCAAATCGATAATTCAATTGTCCTACTGAGAAAGCTAAGGATCCTAGGGCCAATTTACACAGGTGATTTTGTTGTGTGACATGAGTGCATGACAACTTTATTGCAACCCCAAATCACACATGTAAAGCAAGTTCAAATCAGTAGCGACAAGCCTGCAACTTTATCACCATGAAATTGCAGTTTGTTTATATGCAATTTGGATTTGCAAATTTATTGCCATAAAAATTGCTGCTCAGGTCGCACAAAATGGCCTGTGTTAATAGGCCTTTATAAAAAGGTTTGTAGGTGTAATACACTAGTCAAAGTAAACCCCACACCCCATCCTGAATGAATTAGATGAAGAAAACTAATACAGAATTAAAGAAAAGGATGTTTAATGTCTAAAAGGTACAATGGGACATGTAGTCCCATGCACAAAATGATGAAGTATGATGGGGTATTTACCAACATTTGTAAAGTCCATTTTTGAAATGCCCTTCTAATTTCCACCCTGTCCTGCATTGGGGGGGGGGGTGTGGGTGAAGGTTTGCAATGACTAGTGCATAAGGAAACTGTGCATGGTAATTGTGCATTGTAGTTTTTTAACATGTTTTTTTTAAGTATTCATTATTTTGAAAACCTGTAAATACAGCATAATTAAACAGAAGATATTAATCAAAAATTCATTTTTTAGATACAATTTGCAAAAGACATGAATATCTCAAGTAGTGATGCAGCACAGCTGTTCATTTACATCGGTATTAGTTCCACTGTGTCTCGCATGGCTGTTGGTCAAGTTATTGACAAAGCTTGGCTCACACCACTTCAATGCCTTCAGGTTGTTTCCTTAATAATAGGGCTGTCTATTATCTTTCTCACATTCGCTAAAGAATATAGTCATTTGGTAATTTTTGCCGTTGTCTATGGTATTGGTAATGGTGGGTTCATCACTGATGTTGCAGTGTTTCTACTCGCTGTCAATGGGCGTGAAAAAGGGTCTATAAGCCTTACCATAGGATATACAATTTCTTCGTTGACCATTTGTGGGGGACCACCATTTGTAGGTAAGAATAAGAAAAATGTTAACTAATCAGGTACCAAGCCAGGATTCCTAATGGATTGTTGTGAGAGAGGTTGCTTATGTACATCGCCCCCTCTTTGCAACCACTTCGAAACAAAAAATTGCAAGTTTCAGAAAAAGCATAAAGATCGTGATTGTTCCAGGGCAAGGGCTCAATTAAATTGACATTCGTTTTCTTAAAATATGACTTGATCTAACTTGTCCAATACCCCAACAAATTTATGCATAGCATTGTATTGTATTCTATTGTATTGCGTCATTCTCAATTGTATTGTATTGTTAATCTATTG
>JANTNT010137197.1:0-10594 GCA_024752375.1 Entacmaea quadricolor
AGTTCGGGACACCCCATTTTTCTTTTCAAATTTGAACTCAGCATTAAATTTCGCTTCGGAAAATTGCTGTTTAAAAGGTTTTTCATGACTTTGGCCAATAGTAGCCAGTCACCTTAAAGTGTAACTGGGATTTCTAATTGTTGAAATTTGCATACATATTTTTCAAAAATTTCACATTGTGAATTGTACTTTTTCGTATTGCAATGGTATATTCGTATTGCAATGGTTTCCGCAAATGGTATATTTACTTCATTATCTGCTGAAGTTACTTAGCTTGGTTTTTTCTTCATAAATGCTCGATGTAATTTAACAAAACTACTCGAGACAGGATTCAGTAACAATATGCAGCATTCAGTATTAAAAAAAACTTGTTGAAATAAATTCTGTCGGTGGAGTGAGTACCCAAAAATACCGGAATATCGCACCTTATGAAAGTGAATATTTCGTATATTTAAAATTGGATTTCTGCAATCATGAATGTATCGCTTTAAAGGGACCTAAAAAGATGCCTTAGAAATTAGAATTAATGTCTGGAATACTGCGTAAAAAGTTTGATTATTGACAACAATTTTACACAATACTCAAAAATTGTGAATAAGTTAGCATAAAAATTTTGAACTACGTCAACTATTTTGAATATTGATACCAAATAAAACCATATTAAGTCGTCCATTGACCACAAAGCTGATCGTTTGGATTATATTAATACGACGTGGAATCGATTTCATTCACCGCTGATAGTAAGGGCTCAATCGCTTCGTTGCTTAGCAGTCGTTCTGTCCGCGAAAACAACGTGCCAGCAAAACGCTTTTAAATTTCAAATCTTAAAATCAACGTATGAGAGTTCCACGAAGAGTTTTCCACGTTTGATTACCTGAGCCAATAAGAATCAAGTCCTTGACCATTGTGCGTGGCACTACTACTGCATTTAACGTTTGAAGTAGAAGACATTTAGCACACTTTGGCCACGTCTGACACCACAATCATGTCTTTGGCCGTCTTCTCCCTAGCGTTCTGCTGTATCTTAGGTTTAACTCAAGGATTCCTTCTTGGTGGAAGTGATAAAGATAGTATAGGCATCCCTGTACAAATGGGCGATAAGCTGGGATTCAGACAGGATCACAAAGTTTATTCACATTTGGTTATTCCACCTTGGAGCAGACCTTTTAAACCTGGATACTGCATGAGCTGGGAATGGAATACCGATAAGAGATATAGAGAACAGAGACTGGCTATTTGCAATGATCTCACTAAAGGTAAGACACTTTTCTAGTTGCTTCTATTAATTGCATAGTTAAGCAATATATTGACTGTCAATTTTCTCTCTCTTTTTGTATGTGCGAAAGGGATGCCAGAATTCAACCATGTTAATCAATAAAGTAAACGTATCCGATACGTTATCGATTAGGATTTATCTTCAGTCGGCCATGTCTGTTGCATTTCCTAAAACATCATGATTACAAAAAGTCGTATGTCAAAATTCAGGTCACTTAAGATATCTATTATCACATGAGTGCATGTATTTTTTCGCCTTTTTTTGCAAATATTTTTAAAAAGAAAAATATGATATAACTCGGTTTATCTGAAAAATGAGGAGTATTTTATTATTTTGAGAAGCACCTGAATTTACTTTAGCACTGATTATCGTACGCAACACGTTTTGGGAAATCTTAAAAGATTGAAGTAACTATTGTCAAGCTGGCCAGCGTGTCACATTTGCATATCTTGTCATTACTTAATTCTTGTTTCGTTAAAGTTCATTGTTTGCAAAAGAACCTGTGATTTTTAATCGATTTTGAAATCTCGAAACGAGAGATCAATTTGATTAAGTTTGAACTTATTCAAAGTCAAAGGAATTTATGAAATTACCACTGCGGAATTTCGTTTTGCTTCTGTTGTTGCATGTTTTAAAGGCAGAAACAAAAAGGGTACCCAAAGTTAGCAAAGATCAAAATTGTCGGGCAATCAGAATGCCTTTTTTTAATTGTAAAAAAGAAATTACTACCATCAAATAACAGAACATTTAATATAATAATAATACGAATTGTTTAAAAAATTAAGTTCATTCGTCGTGTCGTTTTTGTTTCAGGTAAACACGAGTGCGATTTTCCCAATGGCTGCAAAGACAAATGCCCATTCTCAAATGGAACATATCCATACTGGCGTCTACGTAATGCTGCAGATGTGCCATTCCTATGGGTCATATCAACCCTTCAAATGTACGATACACCATTCTCAAATAGACCTTTGACAAGTGATCCACAAGGAGCCTACGCTAGCAGTTATTTTGGACCAGGTAACATGTAGATATTATATCTGTTTTTTTGAAAGTCTAAATTAAAAATCGAACTGAAGACCTGCACCGGTACCCTTTAGAGACTATGTTAGACAAAACGTATTTTTCTTCTGCTCAAAATAAAAACTTGTAAAAAACATTTAAGTCCGAAATAACTTACTCCGACGAAAGACTGACGTCCGAAACTTTAGTTATGTATTCTCGTTTTTTATTCAGGGCGTTTCAAATTACCTACAACCCATTTATCGATTTCCGAAATAACCCTTTGATTTAGAGTACAATTGATATTTGTTTCTTTCAAAAAACTCTCTCATCTTGGAAAGCCTAAATTTGTCAAAAACACACAAAATCCGTTTATGGTCCAGTTCAATTAAACTCTTTAAAAAAGGAATTTCGCTTTGTTCTATTATAATTTTCTTTGAAGTAACTAAAACAAAAACCGAATTAAATTTATTTAATTCGCACGTGGCGTTTGTTGTTGCTAAGTGACCAAAGGTTTCGGCTCAGAATGATGAGATTTTTCGAATAATTAAAACGATTTTTGAAATAATTATCTTTGTCTTATTCAAACAAGTGACTTGTGTTTAACAAGAAATAATAGTTTAGCTGAAACATAAGTTTTTGAAAGACGAAAGCTTGTTCACGGTGAATTTTACAATATTGTCGCCTCATTCATTGTCATTTGACAAAAAAAAATGTTGCTTAAGTTATTCCACTCCTATTCCTAGATTTTACCTTGTTTTGTGAAGAAAAAAAAAATGCAAGGAATAAGGAATCCTTTTTTTCGAATTTTGACTATGAATATGTATAAATGTTTTAACATAACTTTCATCACGTCAGGACAAAAACAAATTAAAATTCACGAGAAAATTACAGGAGCAGTTACATTTTGTGAATTTGCTTGAAGCAAACATCTGACTTATAGTGTTTATTTGAATTTCGTACAAAAAGTTAAACAGATTTTTATAGTGATAGAAATAGCATAAAAATAGTAAATAATAAATAAATAATAATAAACAATTTCTAAACCGTTACTGAAAGGGGTGCGCACAATTTTGGCGGGAAAAAGAATTTGTAAGTTAACTTTGTATGCCCTGATAATTTCAAAACATTTCTGCTTTTTGAAATACGGATTATAATAACGGATTATGGTGAAAACCAGTCGGTAGACTGCATCGGTGTTTTTTGAGATAATATTGGAAATGATTTGGACTGTAGCACCGTCTGGTGGGAATGATCAAACTGAGGTTGTGGAATTAGTCCAAGGACTAACGTCCAAATTCGTCAGTTTAATCATTCCCAACAGACGGTGCTACAATTTAACTCATTTCCAATATCAACAGATAATGCAATCCTTATAGAAAAAATTAATGAATAAATAAATGCATATCCTAATTGAAATCCATATTTCTCCCATAAATTAAGGATACAAGCCAAGTAATGCTTTCGACAACAACCAAGACACACTTTGGATCAGCAATGGCGCAGCTCCACCAGGCATGCAGTGGATAGCTTTCGAGTTTTCCAAACCAGTATTTGTTGGATCAATCCGTATGGCCTTAGAGGAGGACAAGCCAGATAGGTCGCCGGCAATGATCTACGTCGAGGCATCTTGTGAAAAATACTTCAGAAATTTCGTTACAGTGTGGACTATCAATAACCCAAGACACGAGACTGATAAGCGATACAGTGGTAAGCATCTTATATAATGATTACTGACCTTTTAAAACTTAGAAATAAATTTAACAATTTTATGGTTCACTGTCGTCATTGTTTTCCACACCAGTCTTGAATCGTGATGTCATAGTGTTAACTTGACCAAACTTTTCAAAATAACTTGTAAGGAAAAGCAAAAAATCCTATTTAAAGCAGATAAGCTAATAATTGATCAAAATTTCTCAAAATCCTATCGTTTTCAAAAATGCAAAATCCTTCTATATCGATAAATATTTGAAATTTAACATTACTTTTGAACACAATGAAACAAAAGACTTTTTGAATCAAATGAAGAAAGAGTACCGTGAACCATAAATTTAAATGTAAAATCAGAATAAAAAAACTAAACTAATATATATTTTGAAGAAAAAATTTCTAGAACAGTCCCGCATAGCTTTGTTCGAAGGGCCAGATTACTTCATCGGAATACAACATGAAAAACACAGTGATTACAAAAAAGTAAATGTCTTGATTGGATTTTGTGTCTTCTAACAATGCTAGTAACGTCCCATCTGAAAACGAGTGGTTTAAGATTGTGTTGGTCAAACATGCCATATTTCAGTGGAAAAACTCTTCTACGTCATGATTGGTCGCGCTTTTATTTGATTGGATCTATGGATTCCTTTGGATGGGCTAACCAAATTTCTTCTAACAAGTTAGGGAAGAAATCAGTAATATTATAGATTTTCATTTGCTTTCTTTTGTTGTTAGGTTTCCAATCCTATTTGTATAAGAAATCACACAGTTTCGAGTTTAATTCGAAATTATTTTGCGCGAGTGTGTTTTCAGAGTATCAAAATTGCAGGACCCGTAGGGCGAGAATTGAGAAAAATTTTCACGTATGTGATTAATATGAAATCTCAAAATTGAGAAATTTTTCATGTATGTGATTGATAGGAAAAACACAGTTTTATTTTCCAGTTCAAAGTCTTAATCTTTTACACTGTTATAATTCCAACGGTTATTAAATATGATTCATAATCAAATCTTATCTCAAATCATACATCATTTTCCTAGTTTTCGGACAGGCCAAGTTCACAACACTTGGAGCTAGTGGTCGTCTTGGTCCAGTAAGTATAGGCACTAATTACAAGGGACAAGATCATGAGGGACAAGTCAGTGTAAATAAGGGTATTCAGATGTGGAAGGTCCCTGCAACTGGTACCTACTCAGTCGAAGCTGCTGGGGCTTCTGGAGGATTTGACAAGTTTAGCGCTGGTGAGTATTGAAAGAATTTTAAGTCAAATTAAAAAAATATATAATTGAATTCCTCGCATTCCTAAAAGAAAAAAGTAAAGAAAAAGCCAAGTGATTTATTGAATTTTTTCTTTGTTTTTAGGTAGTGGCAAGTTCCGTGGTCGTGGAAGCCGTGTGAAGGGAAACTTCAAGCTCAAGAAAGGTGACGTAGTAAAGATTCTCGTTGGCCAAGAAGGACAGAGCAACCCAACATCAGGAGGAGCTGGTGGTGGAGGTGGAACATTTGTTGTCAAAGAAGACAACTCACCTCTTATTATAGGTAAGCTATTACAATCATAAAGTCTGACAGCCTAATGATGACTTTGAAAAGGTCACGGTTCGGAAGTGCCTTACAATGACAGTGATGGCCACCGTGAGCCATGCAGCATCCTGAATTGATGATCAGTAATTGCACTATGTGATCAGTGGAACGATTCCTTTCCAAGACTGTATTTATCGTATTGATTTATTTATGAGCTTTACGATCAAGGTCGAAGACCTTGACACCAGGACAGGGGTCGCATGTCAAGTCAACCCTAATGGACCTACGGTTTTATTAATGTCCTTATCCGAGAAGACTTGAAAGTTTAACAGTTTGAAGATATTATTACAAAGGAAGCACTTTCTCCTCAGTTATTTAAAGACCCTGAGTGTTGGTCTGGCCGGGACATCCTGGTGCATGGCGATACATTATTTGGTCTTTCACACGCATACGAAATCTGTTCCATACATATCTACTTTACATTTACAAATTCTTTGCAAAGTATAAACAATGATATTCTTATTTTACAGCCGGAGGAGGAGGTGGAGTAGACAAAATGAAAGGAGAATCCCCCCGTTGCCATGGTACCATTTCTCAAGAGGGTAACCCTGGTTACGGTGGTTCCATGTTCCAAGGAGGTTCAGGAGGAAGAGGAGCAGAGGAAGGCGACAATGGATACTCTGGTGGTGGTGGTGGTGGACTGAAATCAAATGGACGTCATAATAAGAACTTCGGTGGTGCTAAGGGAACTGGCGGTGAGGGTGGAAAATCTTTTGTTGCTGGTAAGTTGAATCCAATGGTGTGATTCTTAGTCTTTACAACAATCCAGCTAAATGAATCTGCAAACATTAACGAAAAGTAAAGAGGAAAATACAGGGGAGTTTATGGGTGCGACATCCCCAGTAAAAGTGTCATTACAAATGTGCCCTTTTGTGCCTCTTCATTTTGCTAAATCTAAAAGAAATTTTCCAATCACTTTTACAATTGCACTCTCTTTTTTAAAAACGTTTAAAATACAATCTGGATCTGTACGTCCCTACTGTAGTCCCTGCCATACAGTGAAATCTGTTTCTAATACCACGATACGCAAAGTTCTTTCTCAGTAAAATTTATTTGGGAAAAAGGCAAGATGAAAACCGATCGAGAATATGTAATAATTAGTTTGATTGATGTGATGTGAGCGTTTCTTTATTTCGGAGGGTTATTTCAAGGGCTAGAAAATTTTCATATTCCAGAAGTTTCCAAGGAATTTCAGAAGCAATGCGAACTCTTAAAAAAATTTACTTTCAAATGTTAAGGCATTATATTTAACCCTTTTTTCTCTCTTTTAGGTGGTGTTGGTGGTAGATCCAACCAAAACCACGTCGATGGCGGCTTTGGTGGAGGCGGTGGACCAAATGGAGCTGGTGGTGGTGGTGGTGGTGGGGGAGGATACTCTGGTGGTGCCAGTGGATCCCGTTCCAATTCCTGTGGTGGTGGAGGCGGTTCCCTTAACACTGGAACCGAACAGGTCAACAAGCAAGGAGCTAACAATGGTCATGGCTACGTAGTTGTTAGACTTGTTAAATTTTAAGTAAGCTTGAAGACTTAGATTAATTTGTCGTCCCCTTAGAATTTATAAATGCTTTGTTACTTTTTAAATTCATTGATCGCAGAGCTTATGGAAGAAATTGAAATTTGACGACAAAACATTATCATTGATTCTACTATATACGTGTGACTTTTTTTATAGTAATCCAATTCATTTTGACGATTTGGTTTTGAAACAAACTTGAATCCAAAAACAGAATTTTACAACAATTAACAATTTACCTTTTGACGGATTTGACATTTTGACACTGACTTGTTAATAATTAAATAAAACAAAACGCTATAACAGGCAATGACTAAATAATGATCAACAGAGGCATCACTTTAAACCAAATGAATGCAACAAAGCACAAAGTGAGACTGAAGGATTTATGATGAAGATGGATTTATCATTCGCATTGACGTTGGAACGGAAACAAGACAGAAAAAGCTGACAGCGAGACATTCAAACAAAATACCGTACCAATAAGGCTGTCTACCGATATCTACTGAACGACAAGACTTGGACGTGATGTTATGTTTAATATCGAACGGATCACTCAAACGCAACAGATACGAGACGTTTTAACAAAGCACTGAACAAGATACTATCGAAAACTCTACTTGGACAAAAATACTCTCTTTAATATGTTTTGACAAAAACGGATGTTGTGATACGAAAAACTTGTTTTGACAGAAGATAATTTTCATTGATTTTTTTTGACAAATAGTTGACGTTCTTTGTAAACGCATTACCGGAATCGACAAAAAATTGCGAAACATTTACAAGAACCAGCGACAAAACGACAGCATTTGTTACCAGGTCTTCTCAGCCTTATCAAAGGAGTTAAAACTGGGACAAATTAAACGGAATACTTTCAGCCATAAGCTTTGCAATCATCTTTGCTTTAAAACATTGGATATTCCTTCTTTCGCCCTTGAACTTTAGTTCGTCTGATGGAACTATTGCCAGATATCATGTAATTGCTTCATTACAGCATGTTTGACTCCAATAAAGACCTTTTTTTAGTGACAATGGCGTTCAGTCTTAAATTTATCTTTAAAATAAGCAAAAATATATTTGCGCAGCAGGTTTGCTGGTATAGGGCTGGATTTGTTATCTCAAACCTTTCTTGCAAGGACAGTTTAAGAGATCATTAATATTCAAAACTGGAAATGATCACAGACAAAGTGAATTGGGAAGAAAAAGATGACAAATCTTAAATGAAAAAAGGGGCCAATCGCTAGCAAAATATATGCAAAAGACCTTCCATACTAGCACAATTAACTGGCGTTAAAACAACTCTGATTTAGCTAGAAACAAACGAATTGAATTTGATTTACACGGTCTTCAGCCAATCAGATCGCGCGTTATATCCGTCTTAATTATTTTATTAACATTAATATTAGAATGACTTGTTTTTCTTAATGTAATTTGCACATACTCGAAATTGATACAATTATTTCGTTTAACAACATAATAACATTCTAAAATTATTCACTAAGAACATTTACCTTCCAAGACCTTGTTTGACCCAAAAGGATAAACATCTTCCTTCCCTCTGCACTCCATTAATAACGGTAGAATAACAAGCACCAGACTAGTACACCAATGGGCCATGATCATCTTACCTAATTTGTCGTACAAATTACAGACTAAACCTACACACAATAACTAAACCAGACTCTTATACAATTTATAATAATACTGACAATTTTTTACGTTTGGTCGATCAACCACTTCAGTTTGAAAAGTAATCCCAGTTATTTCATTTACTAGATGTTACTTGCTTTTGTAATGTGAATTTAATATCTGAAGGACAAAGTAAATCGGCACGAAGATGAGTTGCCACGGAAATCACTCGCCTCTTTTAATTAAAAAAAGTGAAAAGAATAAGGTTTAATATCTAGCTTTTCTTACAAACCGAATTTTAGTGTGATTTCAATTTACTGCTGCTACTATTTTGTCCCCTCTGGCGACCATGATCCTTAGCGTTAAAACAATAGATTGTTTTGATGTGACGTTTTGAAATAAGTCGTTTTAATTTATGCTATCGAAGAACTTCGACTTCTAACCGAGCGCGTATGATTAATAATTCCTTTTTCTAATAAATGTTCAAAGATATCCTGCTTTCATGGTACTGTTCGTAGTATCAGGTCCTTTTTATGCACGGTTTTAGTTCGATGTAAACAAAATTTACCCAATAGTTTGTAGAAGTTTTGTGCTTCACCGTATCATGAAATTCTCTATTTAAAAGATGTAGACGACCGCACTGCTGTGTTGCGCGACTGAATTCAAGTTAAATGGAATCCGGACCAATATAAAACGTCCTTAAATACAAAAAGAGTAAAAATAAAAACGAAATCAAAGAGAGAGAAAGTGTTTACTTACAAAACGTGGATGTTCTGTGGATGGACGTTGCGACCAGTTATTCAAATTCAAATAGTTTTCTATCGGTACACATGGGAATTAAACCTGTGCCAAAACCAAACCCATGCATTGCACAATAGTAACTAATTAATACTAGCTATAAATTGTTTATTAGAGTGGTTTTCATTAACTCGTGAAACAAAGTGTACTAATTAAAGTGTAATAGTCAAATAGACACAAAAGAAAACAATAGAATTAGTGTGTGATAAAGTGTAATACGCTAAAGTGTATTTCACGGGTTAATGAAAACCACTCTAAACAACTGAGAGAAAATAATGATTTTTTTTAGTAAGAAAAGTTAGAATGGACGCTCGTATTTGGATCTTGTACCGTTCGAAGTATATTTTCAGAAAGCATTAAAATATGATTGGATGCTCTCTTTAATTAGCAAGCTTTTTATCGGCAGACGAAACATTTTAAAATTTCTAGGCTAATTAAGATCTTATTGAAAGCCATATGTTGGATTCCCTTTAGCTTTAAGAGGGTTTTTACAGCAATATTTTAAGCTGTGGTAATAGATGCAACAAATTCGCGTTACGTTGGAAGTTTCAGAGCGAATGTTGTTCCATTGCCACCCCCGCTCACTCAAACTTTATTTGTTGCAAGAAGTAGAAACTCTCTACTCCGGCGGAGTGGCAATAAGTTGAGCAACGTTTACTCAGTCTCTGCAACGTGCAACGCAACAATGTTGCGCGAGAAGTTGCACGAAATTGTTACCCCTATCACAGTACCTCTAGGGAAATTTTTTCATTGAGAAACAGAATCTATTTTCCTCTAATAATACTGTCCAAAACAAGATGGCCAGTGAAAATCTCCGCCTATAAGTGCTTTCTATGACATTGATCTTCCTAATTGTTCACAATATTTTTTAACTTAATTTTTAAAGCTTATTTTTAAGTGAAAATTACTTCACGATAAATAAATACCGAATTTGAGCAGTTGATAAAAATACCAGAGATTCTAAATCTCGAGTAAAAGCGTTAAAAAAAAAAAAAAAAAAAAAAAAAAAAAAAAGCAAGAGAATTAAAGTTTTTAAATTTTTCAAAAAAAAAGCTTACCAGAGCAAAGAGGGTTCGGATGTAAC
>JANTNT010137418.1:0-10591 GCA_024752375.1 Entacmaea quadricolor
CTGACTTTACTTTCGTGTGTTCTTTGAAAATAAATGCATTCAGAAAGAGATGATTGTCATTGCCCTTTTTGATACCTTATATTTTAATACTACATTTTGCCAGGGACAAGTCACCGACGCCATAGTGAATGGCTAACAAATTGACTGTTTTGCCCGCATACAGAACTCGACGGTGAAAGAACACGAAAATGTGATTGTTGGCGAAATATATCATTCTCTTTTTTAACGAATTGTGCTAGTTGTCATTATTACACAAATTAAACACCTTTTTATACTGTAATTATAGACATGTGTGTGAGTTGGTACATCGACAGGTGCGAGTTGGTATATTCACATGTGCGAGTTGGCGTGGGTGAGATGACTAGTGGGTGAGTTGACTGGATACCGTTTAAACTATGATGTTGCCCCTAACAACATTGTCATTTTCACATCAATACATGTCTCAAAACTTTGTCATTTCTCGCTCAAGTGATAACCGTAGTATTGTTATTAGTATTATTATTGTTATTTATATTTTTAGTATTGTTATTTATATTTTTAGTATTGTTATTAGTATTGCTTTTGTTATTTTTTGTATAATTAAATGATAAAGTTGTAAACTAGCATAAAAACATTAAAAAATAATACATCTTAATTTTAAGATGTCATCTGCGACCTTCATTAGCTAGAGACTAAATTAATCAATTCACTAGAACATATCAAACAATTGCTGTTGTTTGTATGGGCTTCCTGTGTTTTTTAAAGTTTGTGTTCCTCATTGTCTAAAATGCAAGGTTACAAGGCCAAACAAGATGGTGAATGATGTAATGTTCTTATTGCACAATTTAAAGCTGAAATTTCAGAAAAAAAGCCAAAAAAGAACCCACATTGACTTCCAAATAAGGTAAATATATATCAAACGTGGAATAATCTATGAATGACATAAAATATATAGGGGGAAGTTTGATATGTCCCTTGAGGCTGACCAATGATATGTCATGGGAATGGCTTTCCTTCATTACTGTCATTTCCGATGAAGCACAACCCTCTAGACTTCATTGTCTGCATTTGTAGATTGCATTTAGGTGGACATCAATCACTTGCGTTTGTTGCATGTGTGCATTTTCTTGTGAACTTTAAGTGATTGATGTCCACCTAATGCAATTTACAAATGCAGAAATCGAAGTCTATGCTGTTTTTGTCAAAAGTTGAGTGAAAGGACTCCAAAAAATAACCTTCGGTCCTTGCTATGTATCACAGTCTCAAAGTTGGCATCCAAAAATTAAGATGTTTTATTTTTTTAATGTTTTTTCAAGTTAGTTTTCAATTTTTTTATCATTTAATCATTGACACTAGCTGCCCTACAAACTGTTTGTATTATTGTTTTTAGTATTGTTATTAGTATTTATTTAACAAATAAAGAAGGCTAAGCCATGTTTTATACTGTGAGAAAACAGGACGAAAATTTGAAAACACGAGAGAAATATTTAAAAGCATGAGCCTTAGGCAAGTGCATTTAACATTTCTTGAGTGTTTATCAAATGTCCAGAGTGTTTTATCAAAGTATAAAACATGGCTTAGCCTTCTTTATTTGCTTTATAATATAGATTTTAGGCACGTGAAGATGGCAAACAACAGCAAAGGCAAGCATTTTGAGATACAAAAGCTCAACAAACAATTACTTTTTAAATTTTACGATATTTTTACATTTGTTTGTCGAACAATACAATCTTAACCAGATAAACATTTTTTTTGCGACATTTCAACTTCTAAGGTGAGTTTCTTTGTGATTTTATAGCCAAAACAAGCAATTTAAAATGATAAAACATGGGTTTTCTGTTATATAACCTGGTAAAACATAGGTTTTTTGCAAATCAGAGCGTGTGCACTATCAAATCTATATTATAATAGTTATTATTATATTAGTATCATTATTAGCATTGTTATTTGTATTATTGTATTATTATTGTTATTAGTTTTAGTATTATTATATTTATTAGCATTGTTATTAGTACTATTAGTATTTTCATTAGTATTGTTTGTTATAATATTTGTAATATTTAATTAGTAGTAGTATTCTTGTTGTTTTTATTATCCTTAATTGAATGGTGGGATTCCTTAAAGTTTTCCTATTGAAATTTTGTTCATGTGTGTTTAATTATGTACCCTTTAGCCATAATTTAAAGGCTAAAAAGATTATATGGATTACTGTGTTAATAAAGATATTCCTATTTAATGATGTTTTCTGGTAGTTTCTCCACATTCATTAACACAAGCACATTCCCTTTCTATATAAGCGAGGAAAGCCTGCCTTATTTTTGACTTATAATAAACATCAGGAAACAACACTATCTGTGGAATTAACTCTTTAAAAAAGCACAGTGACCCCATTTTTTACTTTTTAGATATTCCTTTTTTAACATGTTCTTACCAAGTGTGAAAAAAAGTTTAGTGTTAGAAGTTTATTTTTTTAAAGCCTAAGCAGGCAAAATTGTTCAAGATCACTAACAGTTTCTGTATATAAATCATTGAGAATTACCTTATGAATTAGCTACAAAATAAGCACAGTGACCCCTAATTTTTTTCACTTTGATACAAGCTAACCAATATCTATCATCCATGAAAGTATTAAAAAAGGTTTAATATTAGAACATTTGCCCATGAACATCCTTTTTGCATACATTGTACAATATATAAAGACTAGAAGGTTAAAACTTTAATGTTTAGCTTGAAGTAACATTTTGCTTTCTTTCATTATAGTTTTATTAAAATACAGGTTGAGTAATTTTAGAATGTACAAATACATGTAATATAGCCACACAACTATATATTTTTTTGTCTCTTAATTATTTTTTCATTTATATAATTTGTGTGTGTGTAATTCTAACTTTTTTCTCCTTTAAATCTAACCTCTAACCATTTATCAAATGCTTCATCTCTATTTATTTATTTAATCCATATTTAAAAGAGGCAGATAGTCTAATAAAGCACAAGTTCGACTACCAATCAAATGATACAACCTAATAATCCTAACATTAATTTTTTGCCTACTTCTTAAATGATTGAAAATACATGCATTGTACTTTAGACATCTTGTTAGAACACCAAGGACATGTTTATTATTAGAACACAGATCTTCCTTGTATTCTAACTGACATGTTTTTCTCAAAATGAAAAATCTTGTGATCTATTTTCAAAAATTATTGGATCTTGAAATCCTTATAATTAGGCAATTTCTACAAATTTATTACAAATTAAATACATAAAGATTGACCAGTTGTTTATTAGTAAAAGGAAAAAGGAGAACTGCCAAAGAAGAGGAAAAAACTGTTCCAATGCTTATATACCATGTTTTGTAAGAAAACCATCAAACTGTTAAAAAAACTTGAACAACTGTTTTATTATGATGAAATGGAATTAATTATAAGTATTAAGTCTGAATAATTACTGTCATGAGGACATTGCATGTGTTCTGATAGTTTACCACTGATTCAGTCAAATACATGTATACTCTATTCACAGTTAGCTCAAGTACCAGTATTTCATTATAACTGCTTTGCACTCTTGGTTGCCAAGGATACTTATCAGGGAGTAAAGTCTAATAACCTTTAATCAACTATATTTAAATGCTATGAAAAAATATTAACTACAAAAAAAGTCAAAAACAAAAGAAATGAATGAATAAATAAGTTAATGAGCAAACAAATAAATATATACATGTATAAACAGATAAATTAATAACTATCATGATAGCAACAATAACAGTAACAAAAATGCATTAATAATTACTTAACTATAATATTAATATTATTAATATTAATAATACTATTTCACATGAATTTCATTTATCATTAGTACATAAATATCAAATCAAAAAAGGAATTCAGTAGTTGCATAGGAAAACTGGGAAATTCATTTTGTTAGTTGCCCATTTAAAAAAATTAATCAGTCAATGCCGTGAAATGAAACATTTAAAGTGTGGGAATATCTTATATATGTAAGTCAATGGTTATCTGCCGAAAACCATAAATATTTTATGATTTTGTACTTAGGCGTTTTCGCTAGAATTTTAAGGCCATGTAAGAACGACACCCCTTTGAGAAAACGATAGAACGAATGTTGTCAATATCCAGTTAAAAACCTACTTTTTCTTAAATTATTCAAGATTTAAATGATCTTTTTAAAAGGACAGTGGATGCAGTGTACCGCGAACTACAGCTTTATATGCTAGTTCTGCGATTTCTACCGCGTTCAAAAACGGTAAAATTCCCTTCTAGAGTACAATGAATTGAACAAAAAAGAAAAAAACTGTATTAAAAGGCCATGCCGCGTTTTATGTCCCAATCGGCTTTACATTTGTAAATTTCTGTTCTCTCCAACAGAGCCGTACTGCGTAAAACTGAATATTGAAAAGGACAGATACAAAAAGTTGCTAATGATGCACTAGTCAGCAATTAATACGAAGCGCAGAATTCACAGCCACTAGTTATACTATACGTTTGGAATCGAGGAAATAAAAATATGCCAAATGTACGACTCGTTTGGCCCTCACTGCGCTTTCGACAATTTTGAACACAATATTTAAGCTGTTTGCGATGTAAAGATATGACCGAACGGGAACTCCTACATGTGCCAAGACTGACTTATATCTCGAAATAGAAAGTAAATAACGAATACCAAAAATGCTGGCGCCATCTATAAGAAAAAATATTAGTATACGAATGAGTTGCTTCGAGCAAGCGGAATAGAATACAGTTACGAAGCAGCAAAACGGATAATATAAATTCCTAGCTTATCTTGCCGACTTTAGGACACAAGTTAAAGCTATAGCGATAGCTATTTGTTTGCCGCACGTCCTCAATTACGAGCAGAATTGTTTATGTATGTAAAATTAGTATTTCAGGCGAAGTAGAAGAGAGTTGATCTGTTATTACCGCCGAGTCACGCTTTGGCTTTTAGAGAATATTTCAACGCTCGTATTCGCTGTTCTTCAGTACGTATCGCCCTATCGTCTGTCGTGAATCATTCTTTCGAGTTAACGTGCGTACTGAACTAAAATCTTTCCCCATACACCACAAGATATATCAGTTTATAGCGGCCTAGGAGTTGACCAAAAGCGATATTCGCGTTAGACAACAAATATTTCTTCAGCATTCTCTTCTTTCGCTTGAATCGAGCCATAAACAAAACCGTCAAGCGTTCTCCCACTTCCTTAGTCGCATAGAGATGTTTTATCCTGGACCCGTAAAATAGGAAAGTTCTAATTTATCAAAGGTCGATAAAGATTCAGGTTAGGTGATTATTAAGTATGTACTAGTGGCACATTTTTCTTTTATTGCTTTTGATTCCAAATCCTATTTGGAAGTGAAGTCTAACAGGAAGGGCAAATTAGAAAGCAAAAAAACTTGTGCTTTACTAGAACTTTGTGCTTTTTTATCTAATCCTTATGGTAGACTACATTCCTAGTTAATAATAGTGATAGAAAAGATAGGAAGCAAGCTTACATTTTGTATACTCCTGTAGCTGCTGGAACTCGTCTTTCGACAAACGGTTCCAAACTCCGCCTGCGTTTGAAGACGGCACTGAATGATTCGCCATGTTTCCCGAACGAAGTTCCACTATTTCTTAGATCACATCTCGGACTTTAGAGCTCCCTAAGTGCGATTTAAGGAACATTTCTGCACAGAAAGCAGACCAAAACTGGCAACCCACAAAGGCCTTCACCTGGCCATATTACATTATTAGTTCACTAAATATATTCAGATATATTCTTGCTAGAACACCTCATTTCTGAAACATTTGACTGGCACTCGATCCGTGGATGCATCTCATCACAACATAAACAACCACACCTTAAGGGACTGGAACCCATTCACCAGCGACGCCTGCTCAATTTTCTCCACAAAGTTCAGGCAATTTTGAATGTTTTTTCTTCATTAACCCAGATACAAGACGATTATGGATTAGTTTTACTCTAAAGGAAGATATTAAAGCTTGTAAATCTCAATAAACGGACAAGCGTACGAGTAAGGTACCTGGCAACCGATGTAATATATTTGAGATTATATAATCCTTGTTTTCTATCCTCCACGCGTATTTAAGAATGTAGAAGACGCAAAAGTAAACACCATTCTTTTATTTTGGACGTTTTATAAATAAAATCCTAAATCCGTTGCATTTCACAATTAAATAATTTTGAGACGATAAACCACATTGATCGTTTATACGAGTACTAGCTGTAAGTGAAGCGTAAAATTATATACAACTTCTGTGATCTTGCTTGCGATGGCCTATTGCAGTTTTAGTCACAGCGTCTGTTTAAACCGCAATATGATAAATTTTGGAAAGTTAACGTAAATAAGATATTTTTATCTTTAAGATTTTTGCAGATTAACCTGAAAATTAGTTGAGTTTTTGCATACTGTTAGTACATAGTAAAACAAAATTACAAATGCTTCACAATGCCTCCCCAACAATCAATTTGTCTGTAAATTTGCATTTAATAATTTGAAAGATTTTTCATAGATAAGTCTGTGGTAATCCACAACCCTGGATTACATGAGGAGATTTCATTATTGAACACCAAGGACCATTTCGAATGTCACAAATATTGTTTAATCCCATTATCTGAGTTGACCCAAGCAAAGATTGAAAAACACTAATCCCATATGCATTAGTAATCAGAGAATTTTGAACATGACATAGCTCGTCATATTCTCAGTAATACATTTTTAATATTTTTTAAAAAAATTAAAATTGGTTAAAAAAATTAAAATGAACATTATGTTCAATATATACTCAATTTATAATCCTTAGATATAAGCCCTGTTACTAGTACTATTAGCATTCAATCTTTGATTATGCTAATGCTATTTATAAAAACTAAAAAATGAATTTTGAGTTGGTTTTAAAGCAAATGAAAGTATAGCATGCAAAAAAAAAAAATAGACTTTAAAGATTAATGTAATTTGGCACTGGTTATTAATGGTCATGTGCAGACACTCATACCATTCTGAAAAATCACCAAAGCTAATACAGTGAATATAAAAATACTGTTTAAGTTTAATTCCAATAATTCATTTGGTTAAATATTCAGAAACATGAATTATTTACAAAATTCAATATATTTTAAATAACTCAATAATTTTTGAAACTATTTTAGATGGAAAAAGTGGCAACACATGTTTAGGGAAGGTATGTTTTTTATTGGGGGGGAGGGCTGGAGCCTCAGAGGGGAGGGTCATTAGTCAAATTTTTAGATTCAAGGGGAGAATTATCTCTTTATACACTTAAAGCAAGGGGAGGACCATTTCCTTTAGCACAAATTGATCTATTATTGTAGTTTTTATATTAGTTTTTTATATCTACTCAAAATATTATTTTGCTTGCAATGCTCATGTTTAATAAAAAGAAATTGTCTTTGAAGAACAAACCTTGTACAAAAAATGCTGTAATGGCCAAAAATATATCAAAAATTTGCTCTCTTCACTTGCACAAAATTTGTAAAAGTTGCATGAAGTCAGCAGGGAGAAAGGTAAATGCTCAGTTGTGTTTATCTTACAAATTTATTAATGGAACTAGTACATCATAAAAGTATCTCCTACATATGAATGCTAGCTATAACTGTTTATGTTTCTAATGAGAATATTTGGCTTCTGTGTTTTTTGAATAACTGAATCTGTTTGAATTCCATGTTCTGTACTCCCACTGAGAAAAGAAACTTTCACAAACTGAACGTGGTTGAAAACTATTAAGACCACCCGAGGGGGAGGGTCATGTGTAATCTTGTTAAATTCAAGGGGAGGGTCATAAGTTTAGTTTTGAAATAGCAGGGGAGGGTCAAGATTTTTTTTGAAAAAAATGCTCCGAATTCTCCAGCCACTTCCCTCCAATAATAAACATACCTTCCCTTAAAGTGCTAGATTGCTTGTTACCTCTACCCATATTCCATTCTTGAAATTAGTAATTATAAGTTTACAATATTTTTTTAATGCCTTGTAATTGAGACTATAATTCTAACTCTCCCCTCTCTCCAAAAGAAATGTACATGAAACTGTTTTTGTACAAAGACAATTGCAATGTAACAAAAAATGTTGCAATTTTTATTTGCCTTTTGTTAAATCACTGTAGGTCCAGTACCCCTGGACCCCCTCCCCTGTATCTACCAATAGAATACCCCCTCCCCCTGAGGAGTTATTCTACCACTTACTACTTTGATAGACTTACCTTAATAATTTTTACAAGATTTCTTGTTTACATAAGTTAGGGTGTACCTTAATGGTATGTGCATCTTATACTCAAGGAATGGCACAGTACAGTGCTATAAATGGTCTGTGGTCACCTTTTTTATCTCTAGAGCATTGTATAAGTTAATACTTAGTAATTATATGAACTTGAATTGTTCATTGCTTGTGTTTTCTATTCTTCAACTACACTATTTTTTGCTAGAAATTTACCATGAACACTGCTGGCCATGTTAATGCTGTAAAGTCGCTTTACCGTCGTATTCTATCTTTACATCGTGGTCTACCTCTTAATTTGAAAGCCTTGGGTGACCAGTACGTAAAAGATGAGTTCAGAAGACATAAAGATGTGTCAAAGGAACAAGCTACAGAATTTATTCAGGAATGGAAGGTATGCATAACTAAGGGATATAGCTATGTATGATTGGAAACTGTGGAGCAAATTTTGGAGAATGATGGGGGGGGAATAGCTACTTGGTTTGGGGGGTGCTAAAAATTCAGACAGCACTTATTACTAATAAGATATTCAAAATGGGGAAAATTATTGGAGGGGTGCCCAAGTTGTGTCATTATGTATGGTTGTTGCAGCCATTTTCAATCACTTGATTAATTAATCATGTGACATCCACCAAAACTTATATCACTATGTCTGAAAAAGTCTTGTTGGTAGTGTGTGAATGACAATGGCTGTAAGGTTGCCATATAACAAGATAAGTTTTTTTGTGGGGGGAGGGGGAGGGGTGATAAATACTTAAATGAAAAAGACCTTGGAGATACGGGCCTGTTTATGTGGAATGAGTTGCCTTGGGTCCCTGAGACAGCCCTCCCCACTGAGTTTCCCTGTGCAAGTCAATTTTTTATATATTTCTTTGAGAAATTCCACCTACCGTTTACATGAAGAATTTAACTCGTCTTGGTTGGGTGAGACAACTCGGGGGCGAGATATCTAGTCTTGGCTGGTAGGGAAATCCTGGGAGGTGAGACAAGTTTATCTCATATAAACACATAATTTGCCTTTCCAGGGCGAGACATGCTATTGTTTAGAATATGCTAACCTGGCCCAGAGAAAAAATATTTCAGTTGGGCTTCCTGTATCCTCCATAGTTCGCGGAGAAATGAAACTCCATGTAAACGCTCTGTAAGACTGTCTCGCAGGGAAAGGCTGTCTCGGTAAGCCGAGACAACTTTTCTCCATAAAAACAGGGCCTAAGAGTAGCTTTGATGTTTGATGTGTTGATGAGAGTTTCGGTATGGTTGAAGTTGGTGGCAAAAAAAAAAATTGGATTTCGTATGAGGAAATACTATGGAACTATGGTTAGTCTGGCAGTTAGCTTTATCGATATCCATGCGGAGGTTTGCAGTTTATCATAAAGAGACAAATCAAATAAATTCGTTATTTTTTCTAAGTCACGTGGTTTATTAAAAATGTCAAACCGCATGTGCTTGTGTTGCTAGGCTTTACAACCCCAATCTGTATAATACTCGATAACTACTGTGCATATAGTGCACGCCACATATCCGTGAAATAAATTTTAACGTATTTTCTAATTGCACTATTATATACAAACTAGTGGGTAGCACTGAAGCAGAACAGTGCAAATAACAATAGCAAGGTATCTAGTGGTCTTTGTGTAGTGAATTTTTAGTTGTTGGATAACAAAATAGTTGATAACTAAATACTATTGCGTGCTAACTAGTTAGTACTTGTTTCACGGATGTATGGCGTGCACTCTACCGTACCTTAAAAAACTGCTTTCTTTGTGATAGACTAAACTAACAGGTTTAGGAAAGAGATACTTGTAAAAAGAATATTTTTGTAGCAGGCCCTTGAACCCCCTCCTGGTTATACACCCACCAAATGACAACGGACGGATTTTCACAGCGAGAACCGTGTCATGTTTTATTTAATATATCAAGACATTTGATCTTGAGGTTTTCTTCATTTTCGGAGTAGAGCGGATCGGTATACTCGTTACGGCTTAACTTTTAAATAATCGCAACTTGTTTGGATTGTGCGCCGATTTCGGCAAATTACAGCACGGTTGTCTTGCCGTAACTCAGTTTCCCATTCATTAATAATACGCGGCATTAGTCTTCATACGATAAATGGATAATGTCACCGGCAGTCGTTTATCTTGTAGTTTCAGATCATAGTTAATAGAAGGAGATGGTTAAGAAACCTTTTGTTACACTTCTTTGTTCGCTTTTGATGTTGGGCTGGTCATGAAGGTGCAAAATTTTTGTTTTCCCATCATTAGAAACGGCTAAACGACTGAAGATAAACATTCTCTAAATATTTTATAATTGCAGCTAGGATTTGTCATATTGATTTACAAAATAATAAATTTGTCACTAGCTTAGTATTATTA
>JANTNT010137529.1:0-10591 GCA_024752375.1 Entacmaea quadricolor
GGGGCTCCCGAAAAAAATAAATGCCATCAGAGTGGGGTCTCGAAATTTTTTGGCATCAAAGGCAATTTCTCCTCCACTCCCCCACCTCCGACTTAAATAATGACCGGTCCCTAAAGTAATAGGTTTAATCGGTTAATATTTATGTAGGATGAATGTATATATAATGTATATATAATAACTGGTCCGCGCGCTTTTAAAACCTATATAATGCATCTTTAACTAGAAAGAAAACTTCTTTTATAGTTCCTCTTATTGATGCTGTAATTTATTTTAGTTCAATTCAATTACAAGAAATTATAGTCTCTGTCTTGGCATGCAAATCTTTATAAATAATGATTAAATGTTCAACACAGTCTAATTAAAGTAAAAAAAGATGAAAGGTGAAAGTTAACTCAATATTAGAGCTTGTTCAAGCTTAAAGCTGTGGTTTTCTGCTAAGTTAAATCATTTTACTTCTTTAAAGAATAAATCATGACAATAAACTGCTGTAAAGTTTATAGCATTTTGAATTTCTTTCACTTTTAACTGTTCATATTACTCGGTTCTTTGTCACGGCTCATCGACATTATTCAAATTACGCGCTCACAAAGAAATCGCTCCCATAATGCACCCGACATATCGATATTTGGGGTATTTTTACAGAATTTTTTTGCAAAACGCTGAAAATCTTTGGGGGGCACTACAATATCATTTTACGTTTTGTTGTAATGACCGCTGTTTAGTTTGGTTGCAGATACGTACAACGTAAAAAGATGACGTAGAAAGCCAATATGGGCCCCCAAAAAAAACATTAGTGGGGAGCCCCCCCCCCCGGTTTTGCCGTCCCTGATAAAACTAGTAGAGTTACTAACTTTAAAAACACGATGATAGTTTTAATTGAGATGTTTCGGCTTAACTTTAGCCATCTTCAGAATGAAGTAGATATAGATAACAAGCTGTATATATACGTAAATGTTAATCTTTTTAAGAATCTTTTCAGCTTTAAATCACTTGTTGTTTATAAATTTACTTGTGCGGGCTGTAATTCCCGTTACATTGGCGAAAGTTCTCGCCATTTATCAACAAGGATTAAAGAGCACATTACAACTGATAATAATTCGCACATCTTTAAACATCTTTTTAATTCTCGGAATTGCAAATCAGTCTAAGTTAATTTTGAATTAACTTGTTTTAAGATTTTAGAAGTCAGAAAGTTGATTTTTTGCGTTTTTCGGTACTTTTGTGGCACTTTTAAAATTGTCTCTTCTTGTATAAAAAATATTCTCGCTAGCTGATTGGCTAAAAAGGTGTTTACCAAACCCTGTGAAATTTCTTCCTCCCCCAATGGGAATTTTTCTTCCTATTCTTCAACCAATCAAAATGGATTTTAGAAAAAGACTGTGACGTAAGTGACCGAGGTGGTGATCACAAGCCTCTGAGAGTCGTTGAAAGACGATAATTTTGAAGGCAAGAGGAGACACAAAAGTGCCAAAAAGTACCGAAGAACGCAAAAAATCAACTTTCTGACTTGATATTCAAATAAAGAATCATACAAACTTTCATTAAAATGTGTTTCATTGAATATTTTATGTTTTCTTTAAGTTTTTTTTTTTTTTTTTTTAACGATATCTCCCAAGCTTTCCCAATGAAATCGATCATAAGTAATCATCCATGAGAGAGCGCACGCCGAATTTTTCAAAACCATTTCTTGGGCTGCCTGCGCTGGAACAAGCGACAAGAAACTGGCGGGAAAATTGTTTTAGGACGCGCGCGTACATCCGGGACATTTGGTACATAACTTTTTCATATCTTCACTAGTGAAAATATGGAAAATACGAGTGTTTTAGTTTTCGGTAAAACATTCAGTTATCCATATAATAATATACATTATACATATATCCATGCATTAGATTTATATTATGTATTGTGAAGAGTGATTCCAAGCCTGTTCTAAGGAAGCCCATTTAATATGACGAGGGGGGGGAGATGAAGATTTAAAATTTGAAATTTTAGAGCCCCTATTTCTGAGTTAGCGAATTGTTTCGACCCCCCTGATGTAGCGTAGCAATTCATAAGCATTGTTATAACAATCTCAAGAAGCCATCACCAAAATAAAAAGGCATCCTCCATTTATTTCAGAAATTATTTATGATCGCCTTTTGCAATCCCTATGCTACCTTCGTCATAAAATGTTGAATGTAAAAGAATATAAATTATAAGGCCGTACACTACTGTAAAAAGGTTATAAAAAGTTTTAAAAAATTAAAGAAAGCTTGTAAGACTGGATAGATTGCAAGGGAACATAATCCCAGCAGGTAAATAAAAATGTAACTTTTCAAAACATAGGAACTGTTCACTTTTCGATGCACTCCCCCAAATGGGCAGTCTTTATAAATAGTTCCTTACGTAGGAAGTGGATTCTTTTTTAAAAGTTTATTTAGGAGGCCTCGTTTCATTTCACCTATAAATGTGTTGACCAATTAAGCTTGTTATCTACTGTAATTCCAAGGAGTCTAGTTCTTGCGACCCAAATTAGACTGAGACACGGATTAGAGGGAGTCAAAAGAGTTAACTTATAGTCTACCCTACATTCATTATAGAATGTAGTCGCCTCGACTTCAGTGTTGATATGAAATACAGTCCTTACCAAGCTGAATACACTTCTGACACAATCTTCTGTGATCATCACGGGTTATTCGAGCAGCTGCGCTTGATGTTGCTCCGATTCGTTTTTGCCTTTGCCGTGATAGAGAACTCAATTTAAATGGATAACATTTAGAATTAATTCCTTTACAATCACATCTATAACAATACTGAAAAAATCCCTTCCAACAGGTTGTACTTGCCCATGTCTTTTTGCAATTTCTACAGTAGAAACTACCAAAGCATGGTTGAGCTCCAGCGTATTCAGAAAAGGTGATCAGTAGGGCTCCCTCGTTGGCTTCGATGTATTCCATATCTCTGCTCTTAAGATACTTTTTTACTTGTGGTCTTATTTTTTGATCTCCCCTTTTTGCCGAGTGATGCCCTGCTCCATCTATAATTTCCAGCCAATCTCCGTTATTTCGTTTCACTTTCGCCTTTTCGTGATCAAAGATTCTCAGTCGTTCATCCAACTTACGAATAGCTTCATCTCTTTCTTCTCGTTCTCTTTCAATTATAGCATCAACCTCTTTCTTAGTTTTGTCTTTCTTAATAAGAAGCTGTTCTTTGTAGTCGTTTAGCTTTACCGAATCTGCAACCAATTGTCCATGGAGATCAATCTCACTCTGAGGGCGACCATTGTTGTAGAACTTAAAGATTGCATCAGACGCTAGCTTTGACATTGATTCATTAGTGTTGCATATTTTTCCTTGATGGCACTACACGATCCTGCTTCTTCGTGATTGTTAGCCTCATACGCATCAATTGCCTTTTGTTTCCACTTTTCTCTTTCTCTGTCAAACTCACTCGCCTGCATACGGTAATGATGTGCGCCCTCCACGAACAGCGAGATCAGCTCTAAAACCTTAAAACATGCTTTTTCAGGAAATTCTTTAAGACTAACATTCACAAGCTTTGTATCTGTATTATCTGTGTTTTCCTTTATGTTATTTTTAGTTAGCAATAAGTCGTCAAATTCTACATCGAGAATACGGTTAATATTGTCAATAATTGCGTAATCCGCAAGTTTTCCTCGAGATATATCCTTACAGCAAATCATCTTCTTGTGAGTATAAAGTCGCACAAAATCCGTCTGTATGTAAAGACGCAAACCAGTAATCGTAACTCTCATTTCGTCACCCAGGGGCTCATCATTATACATCACTTGTATTGTTTTTGTCCCGGCTTCTTTGTTGCCAAGAACCGTATTGATAAAGATCTCACTTTCTTCGGTCCCAGACTCGAATGCTGTAATGCTGCTAGCTTGGTCATTCACTTTTACTGACAGAGAACTTCGTTCAATATCTGTGTAATTATATCTTCCTTCCACGCAATTGAGAAAAATTACTCGAATTTTAAGAGAACTTTTAGGGTCACCAACAAATATTGGCTTCTCATCTACACAACAACATTTACACTTTTTTGCATCCAGCACAGCTTTTAAAATGACGACTTCAAAATATGGAGCTTGGATTATCTCTTTTGAAGAGATTGTCGACTTGACGTAAACTTTATACGTCCCCGTTTTATCAAAACTGTAATGAAAATGAAGCGTAAAATTGTCAGGGGTTGTTTTAGCTTCCTTTTTCATTGGAGCTTTCTCAGGTGTTTCTAAGGTCCACTTTGTTGGGTCCAAGTCTGCTTTATTTCCAAACTCATCCTCGCCTTTTACGACAACAACTCGCCCTTCAGTTGTATAAGCGGACAAGACTTCCTTGTTTGAAGCTTGAGGTTCATGGCTGACGATTTGTATTTCTGCTACAGGAGCAGATACAACGGTTATCCTGAAAGGACTGTTCTTCATTTCATTCTCCCCATGAAATAAAGAGAATAATCTTTTGCCTGATCTAAAGGGTGAAAACTCAAGCACACAAGCATAGGAATCTTCATTAAAAGGACGTACTTTGAGGGAATTCTCCTCTTTCTTCGTGATATTGATTTCCTTTGTGGAGTATAAGTTATCTACATCACCACGACTGACAAGACGAACACTCGTAAGAAAATTATTGCTCTCTTCAAAGGATATTGGATTTCCAAGGATGTCAATAAGCTTTAACTTGAATGCCATCCCTTTTCCTGCCTCATTAACTTTCTTCTGTATCCTTTCAATTTCACTCTCGATGATATACGAGTTTGTGGCAGACACAGGAGGGATGAGGATTTCCATGACGATGTTCTTCACAACTTGGCGATGCGCCTTTGAGGCAATCAAATCGAATGTAGTTTTACCAGCTTTATCACATCGTAGAGTAATGATGTAACTCTTCTCTTCTGAATCAAAACCACTTGAAAGTAACTTGACCATAGGACTTTCGGGAATTATGTTGAAATCAAGACCACTTTTAATGTGATTTCCAAATTCATCTTTTGCACACACCAATCTTTCAACTGTAGTACCTCGATATATATTTGATGCTGTGGGTCCTTGACCTACGATTTGTATTTCAGCTAAAGGACCGGGCTCAACTATTGTCTTTACAGAATAGTTCGTTATTTCATTCTCCCCTTGGAATAAAGAAAACAATCTTTTGCCTGCTCTAAAGGGTGTAAACTCAAGCACACAAGCATAGGAATCCTCGTCAGAAGAACATACTCTGAGGGAATTCTCCTCTTTTCTCCTCTTATCGTTTTTCTCATTGGAGAACAAACCAACATCATCACCACGACTGACAAGACGAACACTCGTAAGAAAATTATTGCTCTCTTCAAAAGATATTGGATTTCCAAGGATGTCAATAAGCTTTAACTTGAATGCCATCCCTTTTCCTGCCTCATTAACTTGCTTCTGTATCCTTTCAATTTCACTCTCGATGATATACGAGCTTGTGGCAGACACAGGAGGGATGAGGATTTCCATGACAATGCTCTTCACAACTTGACGATGCGCCTTTGAGGCAATCAAATCGAATGTAGTTTTACCAGCTTTATCACATCGTAGAGTAATGATGTAACTCTTCTCTTCTGAATCAAAACCACTTGAAAGTAACTTGACCATAGGACTTTCGGGAATTATGTTGAAATCAAGACCACTTTTAATGTGATTTCCAAATTCATCTTTTGCACACACCAATCTTTCAACTGTAGTACCTCGATATATATTTGATGCTGTGGGCTCTCGACTTACGATTTGTATTTCTGCCAAAGGACCAGGCTCGACCGTTGTCTTTACGGAAGAGTTCATTATTTCATTTTCCTCTTGAAATAAAGAGAACAATCTTCTGCCTGATCTAAAGGGTGAAAACTCAAGCACACAAGCATAGGAATCCTCGTCAGAAGGAAGTACTTTTAGAGAATTCTCCTCTTTCTTCGTGTTATCGTTTTCCTTTGTTGAGTATAAGGTATCTGCATTACCACGACTGACAAGACGTACACTCGTAAGAAAATTATTGCTCTCTTCAAAAGATATTGGATTTCCAAGGATGTCAATAAGCTTTAACTTGAATGCCATCCCTTTTCCTGCCTCATTAACTTGCTTCTGTATCCTTTCAATGTCATTCTGGATAATATAAGAATTTGTGGCAGACACAGGAGGGATGAGGATTTCCATGACAATGCTCTTCACAACTTGGCGATGCGCCTTTGAGGCAATCAAATCGAATGTAGTTTTACCAGCTTTATCACATCGTAGAGTAATGATGTAACTCTTCTCTTCTGAATCAAAACTACTTGAAAGTAACTTGACCATAGAACGTTCGGGTATAATGTTGAAATCAAGACCACTTTTAATGTGATTTCCAAATTCATCTTTAGCACACACCAAGGTTTCAACTGTAGTACCTCGATATATATTTGATGCTGTGGGCTTTTGACTAACTATTTCTATTTCTGCTAAAGGACCAGGTTTAACCGTTACCTTTACAGGATGTTTTTTCATCTCATTCTTCTCTATTATTAAAGAGAAATGACTTTCTCCTGCTGCAAAGGGTATCAACTCAACTTCGCAAGCATTGGAATTCTCTTCAGAAGGACGTACTGTAAGAGAACACTTTTTCTTGTTCATGCATTCATCGCTTCGGGTACGTCGACGAACTCGGCCTGATATTTTTGGGCGAAAAAAACAGAAGAAATGATCACAACGGAGACGAATGGATTCTGTAATTTCCCTTCTTTCTTCAGCAGGAATAGGATCTCCATAAATGTTGTAGAGCAATAACTTAAAGCTAACCACAGTTCCAGCCTGGTATTCTGTAGTTTGTATTCTACTAAGGTCTTGTTGGGCAATACAACACTTAGAGGCAGAAACTGGAGGAGGAATGATTTCAACTTTGGGAATGTTAATCGAGAGAACATTTAGTGGCGACAAAGATAAGACGAAAGGAAACGAAGTTCCGGTTCTTTCCCAGAGGACAGTAGCAACGTAGCAACGTTCAAATTTATCACATGCAACTGCAACCAACCTCACAAAAGGATTATCAGGAGTTATTCTGAAATCTAAATCTCCTTCAACGTATGTATTTCTGAATTTGTCCTTGACGACAACAGATATTCTAGAGGTACCTCCTCGATAGACGCCATAAGATGGTACCGGGTCATTATGCTCCATATACCTTAGGCTGAGAGAATTTGGTCCAGATGGTTTCACTTGGAGCTCGACTGAACTTGTATTGATGAACTTAACGTAACTGTCTTCGGAGAACTTCGGCGTGATGGTACAAGGACCAGCTTTACACAGACATGCATAGACATCTATACTAAGTGTACTGCCGTCCCATCTTTCGTTCTCATTTGTCACGTACCCCGTTGGTAAAGAATAGAAAGGCCTTGGGAATTTATCTCTTTCAAGTCTCCTTTCTGAATTAGCAGGAAGTTGTATTGACAGGGTACATATCTTTTTATTTTGTCCTGCTATAACTACCCCAGTGTCATATGTGTTTATTGTGACCTCAAACACTGGTGCCGTCAAGTATCGCCATATTCTTAAAAGAAAAGCCATTCTCGTAGAAGAAAATCTGTATTTGACGAAGCTACGCTGTCTATCTCACGTATCAATCAGTTTAAATCATCAAATGCAGATCTGATCAGCAAATTTTGATGACCCCGATGAGTATTGGCCCTTCCATCGTTTGGTTAACGTTGTATAAGATGAAGAAACCCAAAGTTTTAAAACGACACTTATCAGCACCTGTAAAAAATATTAAAATTATTGCCTTGTGATTCCTTGTTGATAGACCTTTTACGTAAACGTTCTAATCGTATACAGATACATCCGCAGTCGTTCTAATCATATACAGATACATCCATAGCCAATATGATATGTTATGGTCGAAATTGTTGTTCCGCCCCTGTTTGGTGAGATAATATGCTTCTATACTCTTTTTACTTTTCGCTCGCTACACTCGCATTCAATAAAAATTCTCACCTTTCGAGAACAAAAAGCCTTCCTTCGCTAAAAAAAATGTATTGACCTAAAAGGTATCAAAAATTTGCTTGCTTCGCTCGCACAATTTCAAAAAGGTGCGGCTGGAAGTCAGAAAGGGGATGATTTACACTAAATTTTAGCTTTAACCCGGGGTCCCCGGGGGGTTGAAGATATTTCAGTCTTTGTACAGGGGGTTAAACTTCACTTTAAGCGTAGTACACTCAATTAAAAAAACCCTCCTGATAGTTATTGCATAGTCCCTAAAATCCGTTGGAAATCGAAAACTTTTTTGATGGGAAAAATGATCAATTGTGTTGATCTTGTTTTCGAACAAATCTGTTTGAATTAGTGTTTTGTACTTCTGCCGAGAAAAAATCTTCTACAGAAATCGGATCGTGGTTGTAAAAAACTATAAGACCATGAAAGGGGGAGGGTCACATGTATCCTTCTTCATTTCAAGGGAAGGGTAGAGAAGGGTCAAGTCTTTTTCCAATAAAAATTACTTTGAATTCCCCAGTCCCTCACCCCAAATAAAAAACGTACATTACATTCCCTTAGTTATTTGCTACCAAGGGTCTATGGATCCATTGTTTTTTTAGTAACTGTGAGGCTGAGAATGTACCTGCAGATGGTTAGTTTTTATACCAAGGGTCTGCGGACCCATTGTTCGATGCAGCTGAGATGATCGCCTTCCCCGAAAGGAATTATGAGTCAACTATTTTGGTAAGCATTGGTCATAGCCATTAAGCCATATACAATGGGCAATGCTAATCAAAAATACAATGTAATTCCTCGACTCTGATTGGTTGACCTTGAGTTTCTGCTGAAGGTCAACTCAGATGGTTGATTGAGTCATGAAGAAGCCATAAAAGGAGGTATCTGCAGATGATTTGTACGTCTATGCAAAGGTTCTACGATACGGTTGTGCTTGGAAAGGATCAAGGATCTAGTTTTCAATAACTGTAAGTCTGACCTTGATAACTCAAGCTTTGTAATATGTTCCTCAATCTATATCTCTTCGCTCGACTTTTTCACCATGCCCATCGCTAGTGGTAGTTCGATGGTACGAATGAACCCCCACCCCTTCCCCTCCCTAACACTTCTATTTTGACTTTTTTGCAAGAACAGCTGGATGCATAACAGACTGATATTGCCGGAAAAACGGACCCTCCTTCCCCTCCCCGAATTTCGAGGTTCCAGCGACGCGCCTGTTCAGCCCGGCCATAACAAAACTACACTTTTCAGTAGCTCTTTTTCAACCGCACTGACCTTCTAATGAAATACTTTGCCGTCATCAAAAATCGAAAATGTTCTTCCATGAAAACTTTTAAATTCACTGTAAGGATGCATTCATTAAAAACCAGGAGGGGGGACGAGGAAATTGCATTAAGATGCTGAAATTTTTCACATCCCCGCCAAAAAAGCTACAAAATTTTGCATCCCCACTTTCATGCTTGGAAAATTTTCGTATCCCCCCACTACAAATTTTTGGTCCCAATTTTAGTAACTTTGAGATCCCCCTGTCTAAGTAAAAATATTTTCATACCCCCCTAAAACCCTCCTTCCCCCTCCTGGTTTTTAATTAATACAGCCTAAAGACCATTAATTTTTTAATAAAATTTTAATATCTTTTGTTCTGGAGTGACTAGCTTCATGTTCTTATAGAAAGACACATACAAGAAGTATTCAAATATATAAATGTGGGGGGGAGAGTGTTATTATTCTTGGAGGTCATGAGGGTGGGCCTCGAAAAGATTTAAAAAGGATAAGGGGCTCTGTGATTTTTCCCCTTTTTTTATGAATGGATGTACCAGAAAGACGGTGTGCGACAAACGCAGACTGCAGACTGCACACCAGATATTGCAATAATGGATTATTTTTTTTCAAGTTTATTTATATTTTTATTTATATATAAAAAGGTCGTCATAGAATAATAAAGGAATCATGAAATACTTCTAAACATGCGATTTCCCGTGCTTGGATCCAAGTATTACAGCGATTCTCAAAATTCTGCGAACTCAAACACTTCAACGGCTTGTCGTGAAATTGGTATTTCCTTTTATATTTTTGATTGGAGGCAATGAAAAACCAAATTCCAACATGCAACTACAGAGTTCGCAGAGAATCGCAGTAATTCGGTCTGGTTTATGTTGTGCTTTGTTTGACCACATAATTTTTGATCGAGTTCATTTGACCTTTACAGTTACTTTCACATATCTTTTGACGATCATATTCCCAAGTTCGTTCCCAAGTTTCGAACCTCGTCGGCGAACTTCAAACATTCGTTGTGAAGTTTAGAATGTACTTCGGAAGTTCAAAACAAACCTGGGAACTTTGGGGATGTTACTGAAACCAGGAATGGAGAATGGGCAGGAGAATGGAGGAATGGGTCAGCGGTAATACCAAAAAATGGCAGTCTATGACTATCACGTAGCTACTGCTTTTATTAAACAAAAATGTGAAAAATAAAATATAAAAAAGAAATTATTCTACTTTTTGTGAGTAGAGTACCTGTAGCAGAAGAGCAATTGAATAATTTCATTCCCATGAGTAATAAATGTATTTATCAAATTTTACAATAAAAATCGGAGATAAAATACTAGAAAACAT
>JANTNT010137640.1:310-10590 GCA_024752375.1 Entacmaea quadricolor
CTTGGCTTTGGTCTTGGCTTTGGTCTTGGCTTTGGTCTTGGCTTTGGTCTTGGCTTTGGTCTTGGCTTTGGTCTTGGCTTTGGTCTTGGTCTTGGTTTTGGTTTTGTTTCTTTCTTTATTGCGTCACTATTTTAACCTCCCCCTTTCTGAAATGTAGCTCAGCGGTTCTTGAAAGTATATGGATATGAAAAAAACATATCGTATAGGCCTTTAAGTAATATTTCAAACCTTCGAGAGAGTGTTTCCTCCGATTTCAATTACCGAGAAGGGGGTTAATAAAACGAGGCGTAGCCGAATTTTATTGATAATTTGTGGAGAAATTCAAAGCTAAAGTTGGCTTAATTTATGCAAGTGTTTCCTCTGATTTCAAAACCTCGTCACGGTACTGATTTTCTTTGTTTTGTCTTCATTAATTATTTATTAATTTGATAAAAAACTTTATATTTTCCTGCCCTTGCTAAACCATATTTTCACATTCTTTTATTTATTAAGGAATCAAGGTCATGTCTAGATTACCTTCGAAGGGGATCAAAAGAAAATGGCATCTACACCATCACAGACATCAACGGCGATTCCTATAAGGTTTGGTGTGATCTCAGCTCTGAACCTGGTTCTGCATGGACCCTGATTATGTCCTATGCCTTTAAAAATAGAAACCATGAAGCATTTTGTAGGAAAACCTTCGCCGAAGACTTTAAATTAAACGAGAACACGCCAAACTGGGAAGCCTATCGACTGTCCCTAAATCGAATGAAACTCCTATCAAGCCAATCAACGCACTGGAGAGTGACCTCGAGTTCCTATGAGTATGGCATTGATTACCACGACTATTTACGAGTTCGTCTGTCAGAATTTGACATTATGACCTTTATTGGCAAAGGGGTTTGTAAAAAAGTAGAGTATATCAATATAAGAGGTATTAAGGCTTCGTTTATCAACGTACCATTTTGGCAAATACTGCATATTCACTCCTTGCACACTGACAGTTCTTCAAATAAATGTGGCTTTGATCCAAGGCAAGGGGCGGTAAGCAGCGAAAACAACTTTGGTTTTCTTTGTGCGAATTCCAATCCTGAATACAGAGCATCACAGCGCGCTGATAGCACAAATGAACATTGGTTCGGTGGATATTTGTAAGCTAATACACACCTGGCTAATTACGATTAGAAGTATCGACCTTTTTGCGGTCTTGACTTGTTGCTTGACGCTATTTGTTGCGACAACAATTTTACAAATAAGGATATTTATTTATCAGAAAAAAACGCTATAAAAAAAGGTACGACGTTTTTTCTGATAAATATAGTTTCAAAATCCAAGTTTATTAAGGATATTTATCAAGTACATAGAATTAGACGTAGAATTACAATTTGATTTGCCGCCACGATTGATGTCCATCAGGTTTTCATTCATCAAATAGATTACAGCCTCGATTAGATTAACGTCACGTGACAAAATATTACATTTCCGATTTAATAAATATTTTACAGTTATTTTCACACGATTTCTTTCTTCAACAATATTTTTTGTAAATTAAAGAATTTTGAAAATCTAGTTTATTGGTGGAGCCTTTTTGACATCAATCACGTGACGGCTTTTAAGTATTTATGTACTGTTTAATAAATGAGCAGAAGTGTTTTATCAGGTTTAAAACCACCCTGATAGCATTTACGTTTTTGGGGACCCCCTTTGGGACTATGTAAGTTATCAAAGGACTTCAGGAGCCCAATTTAAATGTCATTCTCAGCTTTCAAGATCCCCCAATTTCTCCTCCACCCCCTCCCACTCCGACTTAAATAATGACCAGTCCCCTAGAACCAAAATAAAACACGACCTGCGATTTTATTAAAGTACTTCAAACACGATACCTGTAAAAGTTTAACAGTTTTATAATAATTTGGTGAAAAGAGTTAAATTTTAGCAAAATTACAGTTGGTTAAAAAGTTTACCTTACTGACTTGCGCATCAGGAACAAAAAGTGTCCCACACGTGTAAAACAGTACGCATGCATCAAGATGGAAGTGTTGCTGTGAAGCTTCCTTTGTATAAAGAATGCTAATGAGGAGTGTTTTATCGGGTTTAAAGGTTTATCCACATGACCTATTTGCTCGATCTGATAGGTAGAAATGCTCATTAATTATTCATGAGTGCATTTATGAAGTATTTATGTTTGAACTATACTGAATCAAGTTTTTGACATTAATTTGTCAATGAAAAAGAAATAAAACGTTTTCATGAAATGTTACAATGAATGTTTTAACTCATTGTTTATTCGTAGATAAATAGCACATCACAAAGTAGTAATATTGTACTTGCCTCTCATATAGTCGACATGTGATTGAGTTTCTTGTTGGGTCTTAACAGGCCCGTAGGCTGCATTCGTGACGGGTGGGTTTGTTTTTCAATAAGACTGGACCTGTATTTCTTTGCTTTGCTTTATTTCACTTGAAGTTAATTTTCTAAAGAGTCTCAAAGGGCAGAAAGAGAACCCCAAACTTGACCTCATCGGCAGCCCGGTGGGGAGGTTCGTCCAAACCCCGAACCCCCAACCTACATGCCTGCTTAACCTTGATTCGAGTAAGTATTCTTTCTCCTCAAAATGAAACAATTTGCTCAAATTGTAGCCCTATGGTCTATTTCAGTTTTTTATCTGGGAGAAACAGTTTAGGATTGAGGTCTGCAAAGCATTGATTTCCATAGAATGACTTGAATTAGATTAGAATGCCCTGGCTTAAATAAGCCCAATGGTTGCTTCAGGGTTTGATCTGTAAGTTATCCATGCCCTGACTTAGATCAGCTCCATGGTTGCTTCAGCGTTTTATCTGTGAGTTAGTCATGGTCACGCCCTGACTTAGATCAACTATTGTTATTTCAGGGTTTGATCTGCGAGATAGCCATGCCAATACTTGGATCAGACCATGCAACAAGGCTATCGACAAGGTCTAACATTTGCAAATTGTTTGGTTTTCCGGCAAATGATGAAGGACCACTCTCTTACTAAATGTTTACAAATGGTAGCTTTTTATAAATCACCGATCGAGCCAGTATAAAAAAGGAATTACTAAAAGTATCAATCATTATGATAGTATTGTACAATGAAAGTAGGCTGACTGTGTACTTAAAGATTCACAAGGTCAAGGTTTTTGGTGTTCTTTTGTCAGAATATTAATAACTAGAGTCAGATATTCAAAAACAGTAAAATATTCTATATCCAATACCTACAATAGATCGTTTTCATATGACGTCATGGCGGCCATATTGGTTTACCTCAAACAAAGCATTCCTCATTAGCTTCTCTTGTTATGGGAGAACCTACATAGCAAACATTTTGATGTAATATATGCATAAAATCTGTTGTCTACTGTTGTAGACTAGAATGTTGTAGACTACCTATTACATTCATTTTTAATGAAGATGATAATTTCTTTAAAATATCGTTCAAAAGTAGTGTTATTTAAAGAATCTAATCTGATGTTTTTGACACATGCATACAATGCTTTCTGACGTCACTCATGGCATCCCACATGGAATATTGTGTTTAGGTTAACAAGGCTAGGTGCAGGATCTTTGATGCACTTGGTGGGACTAGCTTCTGAAAAGGCCGGACCTACAGGTTTATTAGTATTTTGTATCAGATACAGAAAACTAATAGATTCTGAACCGAATACTAATAAGCAGTGTTGCATGGGGGTTTACAATGTTCTCATGTGACCCCTGTATTGCGGTTTCATTGGGTCTTACCCTAATGAATTATTCATGTAATAGATCTTTCTCGTGTTTGATATAGCATCAAAAATTTATAAATAATTTGTAGAGAAATTCAAAGCTAATAAAGTTGGCTAATTTTATGCAAGTGTTTGACAGGGTACTGATTTTCTTTGTTTTGTCCTAATTAATTATTCATGAATTTTTGATGAATGTGATAATACACTTTATCAAGCTCTTGTTCTATTGTTTTCTTTTGTGTCTATTTGACTATTACACTTCAATTAGTACAATATGTTTCACGGGTTAATGAAAATAACTCTAGTTATGAATGTGTAAATTTATTATGCGATAAGGAAAACCAACAAAGACTCTAGAGCAAGTGAATAAAAAGGCCCAAGAAGAATTAACTACGATTAATTGAATGATGAATATTGAATGACTCTTGACATTATATTGTATAGCGTTACACAAAATTACGTAATAGTCTTGAAGTATGCTAATGTAATGCAGGTGAACTGTACTCAAATATAGTTGGATTATCATTAATAAGAAGTATGGTGTATTTTTTGGGAAAGTTATGCTTTGTTTTTAAAGTATACAATAGTCCATTTTCGAATTCGCTAAATACTGCTGTGTTCCTTGATTTATAAGACGCCTGCACTCAGGCTTAGCCTTGTTTTTGTGTAGATTATTCATATATTCCATGAAGACCCATGGAATTGTAAAGAGTTCTATTGAAAAGGTTGTACATTCTTTACTTCATCGTTGGTATTTGTAAATATTTTGACGTTGAAATGAGGCTAAGGCTGAGTAATGTAATCAAGAAACGCACCGGTCTACGACGAATTCGAAAAGGGACTCTTGTGATAGGTGGTAGGTGCCATTATTTGTTAAATACTGAAGGAGTTGCATTTTAATTTTTTTCTTAAAACATTTTTTGAGAGAGACCTGGAGTTTTGTGGTATTCCATTCCACGGTCTAACACCAAATCTAGAATGTTGACAATACATATTGTTGTTAGCTGATGCTCTTGTATTGTAAGAATGTAGTTGATTGACATAAGAAAACAAATTACAGATATTACTTGGAACTTTTCTTGCATGCACGTCATATATCAAGCTTGCAGTTGTTTCAATAAAAAGGATATTAATTGGTGAAATATTGGAAGAGTAAAACAAGGGAATTGCACTGTTACGATAATCAGTAAAATAAATTAGTCTAACAACACGTTTTTTGGAGTTTGAGTAATTTATCAAGATGGCACACTAAGACCAAAAGTAATATAAGGCAATATTAAAAAGATATATAGTGTGAATAAAATCTTTTGTGGTACAGAGTGTCTTAGTTTAGCTATAATACCAACAGTTTTGCTTATTTTAGAACAAATAAAATTTATATGAAATTTCCATGAAAGACTTTCGTCGAAAAAGATACCAAGATATTTTACACAAGTTTTTTTGCTCAAGCGGAATAAAAGCTTTGTAAATGCATGGTTTACTGTCAAAAAATTGGCTATAGCATGCGGAAGTCTTTTTTGATAAGGCCGAAAGACTACATAATTTGATTTTTTAGTATTAAGAGTTAGTTCATTTACTGTAAACCAGTCATATAACTTGACTAACTCACTATTTACCATAGATTCAAGAGAGTTTAAGTTATTATGTGAGTAAAGTAAATTGGTATCATCGGCGAATAAAATTACTTTTAATTTTTTGGAGACTTTATATATATATATCGTTCATATATAATAAAAAACGCAAAGGACCAAGGACTTACCTGTAAAGAACTCCAATATCACATTTCATATGATTAGAAATAAAATTGCCAATTTTAGTTGATTGCATTCTATTGCCAAGATAAGATTTAAAGCAATTATGAACAAGTCCTCTTATCTTTAAGTTTTTATAACTTTAGTTTTTAGTTTATTTTTACTGATGAAGACCGAAGGTCGAAACGTTTATTAAACTATTTGGACTTTAGAAGTTGCCTGCCTTCTACTTCAACTTTATTCAAGATATATATATATAGTTTGTCTTACAATATTCCATGATTTACTGTATCAAAAGCTTTCATTAAATCGATAAATATTGCACATGTATATTGTTTACGATCTATATTTAACTGAATTGTATTTAAAATATCTTATATAGCATGCTCAGTTGAGTGATGAGAACGGAAACCATACTGGCCATGATAAAGTAAATCTTCTTTTTTTATGAATTCTATTAACTTTTATATACTAGTTTTTCAAAAATACTTTAAGATTATAGTCGGGAGAAATATTACTCGAGGGCACATTGTTAGCAAGGTTTATACCTATAGTTGAAAAATGTCTGTTTATAATATCAGGTAATTTTTTGGATCATTTACAATAATTCCTTGATTATAATCATCTTTCAGGGCAGATATTTGTTTTCTGTTATTTCGTTTATTATTTATAAGTGAATTAATTCCATCCCAGGTTTTCTTCATGTTAGTTATATTATTTTCAAAAATAAGATTGAAGGTAGTTTCTTTTACTAATACGGATATGTCGAGTTATGCAATTTCGATATTGCTTGTAACGTTTTTTGTCCCCAGTTACTAATAACTTTTTTTTTGACAGTTTTTTTTAATCCACGAGTAATCCAGGGTTTAGAAAATTGTTTGTTTTTTTCGCTTTGACATTGTCTTCAAGGGTACATGCTTATCTATTAAATTATTTAGCTTTCTATAGAAACAAAAGAATTCTTGATCTATATCACGATCATTACGTATCACAAGGTTGGTTTGAATAGCCTCATTAAAACTGCTAACTGAAAACTTTGAAAAATCTCTCATTTTTCTTTTCTTCGGTTAAATACATGGCTTGATGGATGACGTGATGCAGAATTGTGTAAAATGGTCGCTTATGTCACTGATTATGTTTCCACTATAAACAACATTCTCAGGATTATTAACAAAAATATTGTAAATAAGAGTAGCCGAGGTATTATAAACTCTAGTTGGCTTATCTATGGTTGAAGTAAAGAAATAGCTTTGTAATGATGTTAAAAACTCATGCGCAAAATCACATGTTTCAGATTTAAGAAAATTAATATCAAAGTCCGCCTAAAATATATACTGGTAGATTTCGGGACGTGATTTTATCTAAAGCTTCATTAAAATAATCTAAAAAAAAACTCTCTGGAGGAGTTCAGTTATGCTGACGATAAATAATTCCACAAATAATATTTTTCTTTTTTGGTAAATGGATTTTTATTCAAAGAGCCTGAAAAGCACGTGTAGAATTTTGTTCTAAAATAGAATATTTTTTATATATAAACACACCCCTCCGGATGACAACGGAGTGGGAACATATTCAAAATTGTATCCATTCAATTGAACATTGAGCAAAGGCTCATTTGCATTAGTTATTTTAGTTTCCGAAATTCCAATCAAACCCAAAATCAAGTTCGTTTAATAAATGTGTTTGAAATTCTTCAAAGTTTTGTTGTAAACTACGTAAATTATTATAAATGACTGAGAAAGTACAATTTGGATTGTCAATGAACTTTGTGTTTGAGTTGACTAAAACCATGCGGAGAGTAATAATTCGAACGTAATGAATTAAAGTCGAGGTTTGCGTTAGGATTAATACTATTATTTTGTGCAGAATTTAGTGCAAATTTTTTTCGCACTTTCTTGACACTTTGAACAAAAGAAATCGACCCAACAAAGCAGGTTGAGGCGGGGCGTTGGCAAGATCCTGTCGCATAAACATATATGACATCAAAAGATGGCCGCTTGCCAACGCAGCTATAGGTAGCCTCCTTTGCAGGCGTTCTTAACGGGCGGTCCTAATATTCCCGTCCCCACTAACGCCTGTTCAAACGAGCAGAACATTCTATTCCCGGAGTTCGACCAACCAGAGCTCAGCTCCTAAAATCTGGGAGATTGGCATTCACTTTGGCCAGTGATTTGAGTGACAAAACGTTTGCAAAGTCGCCGACGTCCTCGTCTGAATTTCTCAATTGCTTGGTTCTTGGCTCTTAAAATTCATCTCTTATCTGCCCCTTCAGTACTCTCAAGTAATTTTGGACTTTTCCAAACTTCAACAGTCGGTTGTATCATGTTTGTCTTCGAATGAAACTGTTCTGGCTAACCGAAATGTTGAATTTCAGACCGAGAGGGCTTTGAAGTAGACCTTAGATATCGTTAGAAGATTTGCCAAATATTAGAATTCTATCCTTTTTAGCTTGAACTAAATAAACATTCTCGCTGTTAAAAATTTTTCTTGGGGTATTTGCCATATAATCTATAATATTTGCCATATAAACTTGGAATAATTCAATCTACAAAAAGCCAAGATGAATGAACTGTTGTTTATCGAATCTACACAGTAATAGAATTTATTCTATTGGGTATTTGCTGGTACTGAAAACAATGGGAATGGAATGTTCTGCTCGTTTGAGCAGGCGTTAGTGGGGACGGGATTGGAGTATTAGGACTGCCCGCTAAGAACGCCTGCAAAGGAGGCTAAGCTTTAGGCGGCGACTTGAATAATTTTTTAGGTGCGTTAGACAAATGTCAGAGATCCTGTTTTGTTGGCAACGGTAGAACGTTTCGTTCTGTAACATTAATCCGCATAATGTCAATAGTTCATTGAACAGTTATTTAAACACCTGTCGTCCAAGAGCATAAGGAGCTCGTTAAAAATATGAACGTGTCCAGTGTTGTCAATAACACATTGCATCAATAAATTGCTTTATGTTTCGGGTCAATTTTGCGGCTCTTAATATGAGAACAAAGAGTTCAAAACACGACGTTCGTTTGTTTATCTTCCTGAGTGGAATTCTTCAGCTAACCTTGTCTGGAGCATTTGAAGATGACCAAAAGAGATATTTCGATCTCGATAAAGGTAAACTTTTCAGTTCCTAAGTTCTTAATTGCATTTATTATTACCTTCATTTCTATAATTCGTATGTGCCTACTTCTTTACTTCTTTTGTTACTGATAAACATACAAACAACTTAAGAATTACAACTTTTTCCAAGAAGGTAAATTTTAGATGATCCTCGAGGATCCTTGGTCAAATTGAAATTTAGAAATGTTACAGTGCCTACAGCCCGTTGATATATATAATCAATACCTACAATATTTATCATATTTTGCATACGTACTGCTATTTATTGCTTATGGGATGCAAGCGCTCGCCTCTCACCGGGTTTTAGTACCACCGCGGGCTCCGTCGTATGTAAACTCGTAGAGTTGTTTGTTGGTTCCCTCCCTTGCTTCAAAGGGGTTTTCTCCGGGTTCTCCGGTTTTCTTCCTCCCCAAAAATGAACTTCTAAATTCCAATTCGATTTAGCAGATATTCTCGTTAGAGCTAACCTCTAATCTCTCCTTTTGTACTATACTGCGTAAATGTATTAGCCACAATATTTGATGGTTTTGCCGCTTGTAGGGAAGGGAAATTAAAGCTATTGTGAGCGTAAAACGGGCAAAATATAAAACATTTTGCGTCTCTCTTATTTGGCGCTATACCAAAAAAGTGTGGTGCACTTTCTACAAAGTTAAGTTGTGTGCTCATAACATTTTCTGCGGTATTTGGCTCTCATGAACTTTTTAAATTCCATAGAAGTATCGTGGAAAAACTCTAGTAATTTGAATGCAAAAAAGGAAATAGTTAAGGAAAATGAACCAAAAGGAAAGCAATCAATGGAAAATTATGAATCATATATATTTAATTATATACATATTTAATTAAAGAAACAAAATAAATACCGCTATAAATTACAAAAGCTCTTATAATTTGGACGTTTTATGAGGAATCAGGCTAAACAAGTTTTTAACAGGTTCTTATTTAAAAAGAGGGAATGTTTCTGAAACAGTTGTGTGTATGGTATTAATTTTTTTATGTTCTTATTTTATTTTTTCACTATATTACTTTTTTTCTACCATTATCGTTGAAGTCCGACCTTCGAAGCTTGATTACTGTTTCACGGCAAACTAGCATTTCGACGGCCATCAATAAAAAATACCGGACATTGCCTATTGCGCGTGCGCCGATTTTCCCAAACAAAAATAGGAGAAATGTTTTTCTTGACCATTAAACTTGTTCCAAGTATTTTTATTGACGGCCGTTGAAACGCTAGTTTGCAAATAACATATCAAGCTTCGAGGGTCGCACTTCAACGATTAATAGTAATAAACGAAGTAAAGGGAACCTCTTTTTGGGTTTCTATTAAAATTAGAACTCTTGTCTTATTCTAAGGGAATCCATTACCCTCATTATATCGCCCTAGAGAAGCAAATGATAGGATGTGACCATTTTGGTACATTTATTTAGCATAAGGTAAAACCGACATCACACGTAACAAGGATTATATAACATAAGGGACCGGTCATTATTTAAGTCGGAGGGGGGATGGAGGAGAATTTGGGGGGTCCTGAAAAATTTTGGAGAGAAATTGGGGGGGTCTTGAAAGCTGAGAATGACATTTAAAGGGGTGTTCTAAAGTCCCTTTGATAACTTACATTTCCCCATACATAAAAAATCAAGTATAGTGGGGGCAACAATTTTTTTAACGGAAAAAAATGCTATGAAAAACTGT
>JANTNT010137751.1:0-21019 GCA_024752375.1 Entacmaea quadricolor
AAGAACACTTGATATTTTTCCTACCCCAAAATTTATTTCGGTCGTGCAATCACCAGTCATCGATCGGCGCCATTCGCCGTTCGCCCCATCAGTCTTTACTGAAATAGCTCTATAACTGTTTAGAAAAAGAGAAGAAAATACATGTTTCATAACGAATATAAACGTTTTATTCATTGCTTGTTTTTTTTTTTTTTTTTTAATAAAGTTTTCCTTACACATCTCAATTAATGCTCTCTTCATGCAATATCACATGATATACATCACACAGCTATTTTATTTAGAACTTGGCACGAGGATCAACTTTCCCTTTTAACTTATGATTGACACATGATAATCTTTCGTCACATAGCTGCTGTTATAGTATGGCCATACTTATGTGACTTCTTATCCCTCCACTGCACTGTAGAAACAAATAAAAGTAAACAATTCTTTCAGAATGACTATGGTAGTAGCCATCTAATGACATTGCTTATTCTGAATAGGATGGGTGGAGAAATATTGTATTCTTTCCGGGTATTCATTACTGCAGTTTTCGATATTCTGCAAACTCTTGACACCAAACGACAATCGCCAAATGGCGTTTTTGCTTCCGTCAATCAAATCTCCGAACATGCGTTGCCGAACAGTTTCCGTTACTCCCGGCCCACAAAATACTTTCTCATCCTAGAGAACTCTTTAAAGATTTTCACGAGATATTGTAGGACAAAATTCAAGACAACGGTACGGTACGACCTGACCTAACAGGAAAGTGGCTTCCCATAGACCGTTGGCAACAACTGTGATCACATTGTACAAAAATCGCCATGCTGCATGTTGTACCATGTGAACTCTTGTTTCAAGAGGCCTATCCAGGTGATTTCGATTTGACAGCTCATCAAAATTTAGCCAATCAGATCGCGTTCAGTGATTTGGTGTGGCGGTCCACTCGAATCTAACTTGTATTGTTAGTGAATATTTGTCCAAAAAAAAAAAAAAAAAAAAAAAAATCTCCGTATTTCAATTGTTTATGAGAAGCAAAAGAAGATATCCAGTTATTTATCGTTTTCTACATCAAAACAAAGATAAAAATACAATTTTATTTCGACTTTTTAAATTTATTTTTGGATATTCGCTTCATGAAATGATAAGTTGTTCAACTCAACTTCCTTGAACTGTCTTTAAAAGCTCTTTTAGATCAGAACCACAGTTCAATTATGCTTCAATCATAATTAAATCTCTGTTGCAAACTTTTTAGTTCTCTTCAACAATAATAGTAAAACAAGTCCGAGTTCATTTCGAAGTGTGTGAATTTACATCACTGTAACTCGAGTATGTTTAGTTTTTTATCCAAAAAATAAATGTTTTATTTAATTAGGAACTTTAAAATAACCCATTCTTGTTCTTTTTGCAAGTTGCCAGGTAAAAACGTATCAAATACAGTCTTTGAAACTGTTATTATTTCCATAATATTGAATGTTTTGAAATCAGAAATATGGACCTCAAAATTAATACCATAGATGCGATGCGCGCGTTTTCTCAGGTCACCTGGATTCTTTTCTTAAAATTTGTCGAACCACATCGTATCGGGTATGTAACGTTAAAATACGATACAGTATAGTTAGGAATTTGCCTGGGTTTCCCAGTTACATTGCTCCCTTATCCTTGGGTCGATATCGAAGATTGTCCAATACAGGCTTTTGCACCATCACGTGATGGCAGCCATGACAGGAGGCAGGAACAAGTGAATCTAGTCTAATCTGATTTACATAAGAAATAATTCCCAGGGGTAAAAGACTTTATTCTTTTGCTTCCTGTCATGGCTGCCATCACGTGATAGTGCAAAGTCTCTAGATCTATACTCCAACAAATGGAAATATATAATTGCATTATATTATATCCATACAACAATAGATCAATTAACATTGCAATAATATAAATGAATACGATCAAATGCAATAGAATACAATGTCATAATATACATATATGTTGGAGTATTAGAAATGTTAGGCTGGCTAATGGCCAATACGTTACTTACGGTACGGACTTCGAAATTTTAACGTGCCGAATGCATTACAAACACAGACGGCTTTTTGATCCAGGATTCGGCACAAGAAAAGCTCGACGTTTGAACTAGACAGGCATTGGCAAACCACTTCATTTCACATGTATCAGATATTGCATTTTCTTGAAAAGACGATAAAAGCAAAATCATGATACGTTCCCTACCCTAAGCTATTGACCCCAAATTGACCGTTGATAGCAAAATCTAAATTGCTCTGTCATATAATAATGTTTCGTACTTACCAGCCTGATGACCAGCCAGCGTGACACATACAGCACTTCTGTCCACCAGAACACTTGTTATCATAGATGGCAATATGACGTTCTCTATGCTTGCATGATGATCTACACTTTCGGGAAAAATGTCCCTCTGGTTCATTGCCAGACCCGCAGTCAGCTTTTAAAGGCGAAGGAGAAGTGTTTATATAAACTGTGTCACTGAGGCATGGCCTCAAAAAGATCACGTTGAATGTATCTTATTTAAATGAACTAGCGTATTTTTAAAATTTTTCTACACTAAGCAGTGTTTCCTTGCAACTTGTCTCGTCATTTTGTTGCGAGATAAAAAATAGCGCGTTGCAGTTGCAAGAACGGGGTATGTTACACTAGGCAATGTTTTGTGCAACTTGTCTCGCTAAGGCGAACGAAAGAGACTGGGATGTGTGTGTGTGTGTGTGTGTGTGTGTGTGTGTGTGTGAAACACTGCATAATCAGTATCATCATTAGTATAGGTAGAGTGGTTTTCATTAACCCGTGAAACAAAATGTACTAGTTAGAGTGTAATAGTCAGATAAATACAATAGAAAACAAAAGAATTTGAGTGTAAAATAGATAATACGCTAAAGTGTATTTCACGAGTTTATGAAAATCACTCTAAGTGACAAATGTAAGAAAGGATTAATTTCACACGTAATCGAAGTGTATTTTCCCAAGCCTTTGTAATTTCAAAAAAAAAAAAAAAAAAAAAAAAAAAAAGTAAATCAGTAAAATCGTTTGATACTACCAGGAAAATGTTGTTGGATATAAATATGGAGTTAAATATTGTCAATAAGTTTCTTAGGCCTGTTTCAAACGTCGCATCTCGCATGTGCCGAATGCATTACAAACAATAGATAATTATCAGCATTTTCTTTGATCTAATTACATTAGACACATGTGAGATGGGACGTTTGAAACAAGCCTTACTTGCTCTTTTGTATAAAAAATCAAAGTCCATCATATCAGCCATAACCAGTGCCACGTGAACCACGACAAGCGCCATAATAATCTTATGCATGACTGCCATGTAAACTGAAAGGAAAGAATGTAGAGGCAAGTTTCAGTAGGTGAAAGTGAAAAACCAGACGTCTTGGACATATTTCAAAGATAAAGAAAGAAAGAAAGAAAGAAAGAAAGAAAGAAAGAAAGAAAGAAAGAAAGAAAGAAAGAAAGAAAGAAAATAATTTAAAAAGTAAATAAATAAATTGAGGAACCACACACACACACACACACACACACAAGGCTTGTACTTTACAAGAGAAGAAGAATCTGAAGAATCGTAAAATATGAATACAGGACTTTCGTTAAACTCATAATACTTTGCATCTTTGGGGGTAACCAGTAGAAGAAATGTATGCTCTTATGACAAAAATTTGTTTGGTGAGCTCGTAAAACCAGCTAATAATGCTTAAAATTGCATAAGAATTGATCAAAAACAGGATTAAAGAAATTTGAATAAGTTTATAACTGAATTTAGAAACATTTAATTTTTTTTCAAAACATGGGTCTGTAATTGCCGCAGACGATTTATTGACAAAATTTAAAATGCCCCTACATTTACTTATAAATTTATTCAATTTTCTGTTATCCTGTGTTTGATAACTTCTGATGTATTTTAAAGCTTTATTAGCTGGTTTTACGAGCTCACCAAACAAATTTTGATCATAATAGCATTCATTTCTTCTACTGGTTACCCCCAAAGATGCAAAGCATTATGGGTTTAACGAAGGACGTGAAAAACTTGAAAAGAATAGCTATTTATGATGTCTGAGAGATTAAGTAACGATAATAATAAGTCACTTCAATGCTTCACTAGCTACAAACGCTCCACTCGAATATATCAAAATACAATCATTACAGCAAGACCACGTGGTAAAGACTTGGTTTTATGTTAACATGCAAGTTTAAAATGAAACTTGTTCGAAAGATTGACAACATAAGATTAAATACTAAAAGAAAAAATAGAGAGGTTCTTCTATAATACGCACTGAAAAGTAGTACATGATTTTAGAGGGATACTTAAAAATACCGAAAAGGTTCTTTTCATCTGATGTTCATGCTCACTAGCGCTTCATTCGGTCGTGTCTAAAATATCTATTAAGGACACCCAGAATCTTACAACCTAGTTTTAATACAAAGCAAAATTAAACATAACGATGTCTTATTTTTCTCTTACTAGCCAGTGGTAAAACCCAACAAAATTAGCATTTTCCCGCGTAAAATCGCTGAACTAAGTAATGGCAGTTTAGCTTGCAACATTTGTAAACTTTTCGCCCAAATAAAAATATCTTATATAGAATTTGTATTTATAAAAGTAAAAGTTTGAAATTTGAAGATTGTTAAAGATCATATGTTAAGTACCAATTATAAATTGAAACTAACGAATAAACTTCTATGGACTTCGTCGGTGTGTCATAAAATACAACAACGTACGATTTAAAGAAACTTTGTGACACAGTTAAAAAAGATATTTAAATTAACTGTTGTTTACAGCTCGGCCCAAAGAAAAAGAAAGTAGAAAAGAATAACGGGCGTCTTTGTAAAAGTAGAGAAAGTCAAACCAAAAATAAAGGGGGAAAGTAGAACAAGAGGAACATAAACAAGCAGCTAACAACGAAAAAGCATCAACGGATAAAAAAGCCTAAAAAAATGCAGAACCATAAATGCGCGGGGAGAGAAAAGGACTGATTACATTTATTAAAAGAAAATAAAGTGCTCGTTTATGCAAAGGGCTGAACGGTGCTATTTGAATTATTGAAGTATTTATGAATTATTTGAAGTATTTATGAATTATTTGAAGTATTTATGAATTATTTGAAGTATTTATTCTTCTTCTTTTACATTAGCCGAAAACAATCACGTGATTGATGTTATGATTAGCAGAATTAAAATGGCGGGAAAATGGTTTGGTGCCGTCATTTGTGCCATGATTAGCCATGATTAATTAAATTGGCGGGAAAACAATCACGTGATTGATGTTATGATTAGCAGAATTAAAATGGCGGGAAAATGGTTTGGTGCCGTCATTTGTGCCATGATTAGCCATGATTAATTAAATTGGCGGGAAAACAATCACGTGATTGATGTTATGATTAGCAGAATTAAAATGGCGGGAAAATGGTTTGGTGTCGTCATTTGTGCCACGATTAGCCATGTTAAATTAAAATGGCGGGAAACTGATTTGATATGATTAGCAGAACTAAAATGGCGGGGAAATTGGTTTGTTTTGCAACAAGATCGATGTTTGTATAACACGAAATGAAAAGCCATATATGATGTAAACATGCTTCACTATCGGGTTTTGTTAACTTTTCACTCAAGTGTGTCTAAAATATATTATGTTTATTTTTAGTGAAAGTATAATTTTTCCCGCGTAAAATCACTGATAATGGTGATAATGTCTAATGTCGTAAATTGTGATGTTGTTATATGCACTGGCGTAAACGTTTTACAGGAGCGTGTCTAAATTATAATAAATCAGGCGCGTTTAAAACGAAAAAGATAAATGAAAACGTCGAAAAAGATAAACGGTTTTTTACAAACCGTTCTAACAGCTATTTATACGTTTTTAATCTGTTAGTCAAAAGCATTAGATTACGCTTTACATTTGTGAGATCTCAATTTTTTTAACACTATCATAACTTACCTCAGGTGCTGTTGTTGTTTATCAAACTCCGTGAGAAGCTTCCAACGATTGACGTTACTGTCCTTGTCTCACACTAATATAAAGCTTCTTTTTTTTTTTTTTTTTTTTGCATATTAAATGTTATTTTCATTTGTTCCTGAGTGATTGGTCAATTTGATCACATGACTTGATAAACGTCAGTTTTATCGAGCGAAAAAAAAAAAAAAAACTTAAAATAATGATGACGCTGGCCAAATCTATCGAGGGCCAAATCTGTCAGATGGACGCTGGAAATGAAAATTTCTTAAGGACTTTCATTGACAAAAGACAAAAGAACCAATCGTCAGATTTGTTTCTAAATTTGAGGCATCGAAATGTCAGAGGGCTTTAAAGTATGCTACGCTTTTCTTGAAGAAACAGACTAAACTACGACTTGAAGAGAATTAGATAAGAAATTTCGTACAAAACACCCTTTATTTCATTCAGTCATTCATTCATTCATTCACTCACTCACTCACTCACTCACTCAGCATATATAAGAAAATAAACAAGTTATTTTCATAACATATATTCAATGAAGAACGAAAACATGCCGGCGCCTCGCGAATCAGAGGTTCTAATAAACATAGCTAAATTTCAGGAAAGTGCCATCGACAGATTTCTTTCTAAATTCTCTCAAAATCGGCTAACCTTAAACTCTTCAAATTTAGGGGAAAAAACGGAGGATCACCACTTATTTCGTGATATATGAGTTTTTGCGTCGAAAGCTCAATAATTCCCTCGGCTGTCATATCGAATAGCTGTTATTAGAGTTGTGTCTGCAGTCTTATTAGCCAGCAGCTAAAAATGCAAAAGGATAATTTGACTTATCTTTAATCCAAGATAACTCAAATCTCAAAATGTTTCTTTAGTACTTCTCAGAGCCTTTAAAGAATTGTGTATTTGAGAAATAATTGTGAGCAAAAAGAATTCAACATTTATTGTCACGTTAAGGACCTCCACTGGCATTCTTAAGGCGCATATTATTGAGTAACTCGGCCCAGGCTCTTTTTAAGCCAATGACAAAAAGTAAGATAGTTTAACGTGTTATATTTACAAAAACATTATTCTCTTCCGGTTTTAGCTGTCGGAGTTCGCAGACTATAGTGAAAACCGCAGTTAGATGAGCAATACTTAGTTTGATCACTCATTGACAAGTTTAATTTAACGGCAATTTATTTAGGACGACCACACAGAAACAATGTTACAGGTGCTCTTTTCATTTAAAGTCTGTTTTCTTTCTATTTTCTGGCAAAATTAAGGAGAATGATTTATTTATTTGTAGAAACGATGGATGAGTTGTAGGTAATTTGAAACACCGTGAATAAAAAACGAGTTTACTTAACTGACGTTTCGGACGTTAGTGCTTCGTCGGAGTGGATCTATGTATTATACACCGACGCAGCTCAAACTAGATTAATCACTAGTTTTCTTTTGTTTTTCATTTATTTGTATTTGAGTTACCGCGTGAAATCACTGATCCGGGTAATGAAGTTTAACTATTGGCGCCATTTATCAACTTTTTTCTCAAGTGTGTAAGTAGAGGTTATGAACCCACTAATGGCCCTTCACCGATCCTACATTCTCATTGGCTACTCTACTAGAGGACTAAATTGCAGTTATTCCACTCAATCTCGTCGTACATGAGCTGGCGATAACAAACGAGGCGCGTAGAACCGAGTTGGCTATCAGCCATGTACGACAAGATTGAGTGAATAACTGTTTTATAATATAGACAACCACTGGATCATGAGAAATAAAAAAAAAATATCTTAGTAAAGTCTGTATTTTGCTTTTGAAAGTTCACCGAAGCATTCGGCCATTTTGTTGATTTCTCTACTCACGGTGATATAAAGCTAATAGCCTAGTAGTAGAGTAACCAATCCGAGCGCGCGTTTGCTAATATCCAGTGGTTGTTTACGTTAAAGTCAATATAATGCCGAGGTTCGAGGGAATTAACTGGCTTATAATATGATTCACAAAGGTTTCCAAACGAAGACATTTTCCTGATTAAACAATAAAAAAAAAACGGAGATTGTACATTTCTTTCTTTCTTTTTTTTAGTTTCTAAAGGCTTTTGTGTGTGGGTGTGTATTTTTTTTTTCAGTAAAAGCACGCTTAAATTTTTATACTGCACTTGATACAATGTGAAAAAAGGACAATTAAGATTCCAGTTTTGAATATCCATGAATAGAATCAGTTCGAATGATGATTGTCCAGAACGCTGTCTGGTTCGGTTATACAAGTTTTACGTGAAGAAGTGCCCGAAGGAAGCAATCAGAAAGGATATCTTCTACGTTGCCCCACTAAGAAAATATAACCTGTCAGATGAAAGTGTAAGTTCAGTTTGATTATTTTCTATATTTCATTTACACATGTATAGTCAAAGTAAGATTTTGAAACGATTTTTTAAATGTAATTTTTAGGTTAATTGGTTTACTTCAAATTCTATTGGTTATGATAAACTTGGAAACACTGTGAAGAACCTCTGCCAAGAAGCTGGATTAAAAGGTTATTACACAAACCATAGTCTGCGGGCGACTACAGCTACAGGGGGCTTGGAAAAAGGTATTGCAGATAAATTCATAGTGGAAAAGACTGGCTGGAACTAGGTCTTTACAAAGGTATCGAAGACCAAGTATCAAAGAAGAGGCATAGATCTCAAAACTGTTTGAAAGCAAAGTTCCCGCCGTAAATAGGAAGACAAAGCAGACAGAAAGCGAGGAAGATTTTCATTTAAGGTAGCTCGGAACCCTTGTTATCGCTCACCCTGCTCGCGCACGGCATTTTCATAGAAAATTGAAATATTAGATAAAAGTTGGATCACGTTTTATCACAAAAATGTGTTTTATCGATGTCTTATGTTTAAAAAACTGCGTATTGAAGAGGAGTGGTCACTAAGACACTAGTGCCCAGTCCTCACCCGCCAAAAACACTCGATTTTTAATAATTTAGAGTCTTTTATCGGTCTTAGCGCTTTAATTAAATGAAATGAGATTTTTAATTGTGATACGCGCTCACTTACACTTGAAATTCTTGACCATTTATAACTATTGTTTGTTGAGATATCTGTACATTACCATATTTCGGTAAGATGTCGGAGAGGGCAGCCAAGCGCGGTCAAGTCATGCAATGTGCAAAGGAATTTGATGTTGTGCTAAACTGGAGACAAAAGAAATCCCAGAGCACCGACTGCTTGAAAACTAGAAGCTTGATTGAATATTTACTCAACTTTGCTTTTTATTTTAGGCAGCCTTAGAAGTTATCAATGAATATGAAATTCAGGAAACGTGTACTTCATTGATCAGTTGTGGCACTCAAAAAATCGAGGAAAAGAAATCTACGAGTTTTGGCATAATCGCAGTTGACATGAAATTGTCTGTAAAATCGCGAAAGACGTAAACAAATGCGTTTTTACCTTGAATCATATATTTTAAGTTTTGTCAAGATTGCGTTTCTGGATTAGCTTCCAATTTTTCAATCAAGTATTAGGGATATAAGATATCAGAATGAGTGATGTTTTGTGTAAAAAGGTATGTAGTGTAATAGGTAAATTACGAGCCCTAAACGTGTAATGACAGAAGAAGACTGCACTAAGGCCTTTGACAACTTCTGGTCATTTTATAGAGAAAGCCAGTTCAACCAGAAACCGTGGACAGCTGTTTCGGCCTCTTGGGCCTTGTGTAAAAAGATACTACCTAGAAGCATCAATTTGGGTTTTCACATAAATTAATTATACCCTTGATTTATATAACCTCAAAAATATTCAAATTCGTCTTATAGATTTTAATGTAACTGCGCCCAGAGGAAGACAGACACTCAAGATATGGGCAGGATAAAGCATTTCTATAGAAAATGTGGTTAAGGGCTAAAATTCGATTTAGAGTGAAAACAGGTGTGACGTCATTTCCACGTAATATGCAATTTGATCTCCTTTAAAATTTTTATCATATTGTGGTTTAGTCCATATGTAACATGTATTACTGTGGATATGACATCAGAGTCAATCTTTTTTGGCACGAGATGTTCCAAGTCGGAAGGTGCACATGCAAAATTATTGGGTCGAGCCACCTTAAAAGCGAATGTCTGTAAAAATCGAGCAACATCGAATAATGCACGTATCAGCGGCTAACCCGGCCCCGGGCTAACGAGGGAGATATGTGGGGTATCAGAGGAAGTTTGAACGCTAGCATTGCCCCTGGGGTAGGGGAAATGTTCATTTTTGGTAGAAAAATGAGGTGGGGAATACACCTCAAAATGATGGGAGATTGTAGGTCATGGACATTGAAAACAAAGATTTCCCCACCCCCCAGGGAAACTCATGAAAATTGTTTCTAGTATTTTACGATCTCCCTGGTTAGCCCGGGGCTAGCTCTCAGGGGAAGGCGCTGATACGTGCATAAATCGGCGGCCACGGTAAAAAATCGATTTTGTCCATATTTGGTCCAAAGGAGGGTAATACCATACAAATAAACAAACTGGGGTTTGTTTTTCAAAAACCGCCTAAATTTTGAGAAAATCGAGAAAATCGAGAAAATCTAACTTAGCCGACAATAGCCCACTTTCGAGATCTTTGGAAGCGCGAATGGTACCGAAAACTAGAAAGCGAGGCCACGTGCGAAATTCTTAAATGTCGTCCTCGATCGGACGATCTTCACAACTTAAAAGACGATGAATTAAAAATGTTTCTCAAAGAACGAGGAATTTTCTCAAGTGAGGAAAGAAAGAGAAAAGAGGAATTGGTTTTTCTTCCTAAAAATGCTATAACGATGAAACAACACAAAATTTATCCTCCTTTCGATTATAATTTGTCCGAGTTGTTGAAGGAAAAATGACTGCCTGTTGAAGTTTTACCTGGAAGTTCAACAACATTATATTACTAGTTTTTCTCTCTTTTCAAAACAATATGTAAGGTCAAGCAGCATGGATCGTTAAATGCGTTTGTTGTACAATTTGAAGAGGTAATTGCCGTCTTTTGTACTTCCTCAAAGTTTTTAGTGCGAGGAATTTTGTGTACCGTTTGGTCGTCATATTCGTCAAGTTTCAAACACCATTTTTCTACTTTCTTCTCCTTGTGTCTTTTCTGAACAACGTCTTTAGGTCTACTATTTCAGGGTTAGAATTTAAGCCGATATATTTTCCAGTTAAAGATTTTGGATAAAATATAATTCTTAACGAAAATTTCGTTTAATCCTCAAAATGTTCAGTGTTTTTACTATAGTTTGCTCTTCGACTATTTTGGTGAAAAGAGCAATCATTTCGACGACAAAACTTTAACCACTGGTAAATTCGGTTTACTTGAGCAATCAAGTGTATCTTGGGTAAGGCCCATGCATTGCATAATTTAGTTTACAGGTGACTGACCTGACCGGACATTCAAAAATATTTAACTTAGACTATAGGAATATGCAACATGTGATTGAAACATTCAAATCATTATTACTTACTTTGGAAATTATAGTACATCTCACAAATTGTTGAGGTCGCAAAGCATCTTCTTCCCGTTATTTAACAGCTAGTAAAGCCTGAGCGAAGAATGTGATCGTCTTTTTGTTTACATCGAAGTTTAATGACGGCTCGGAATAATTCCAAGATAATGCTGAAGTTTCAGGCTTCTTGTCCACCACATTATCAATACAAATGATTCTCCTTACTTCTCTTGATCTGATATAGTATAGTAATTAATTTTTAAGAGAGAACAGAACTTCTACAGCGAGATTCAAGGGTCGCCCACCATCGTCTGAACAAACACTGTGATTGGTTAAAGAAAAAGAAGAAAAAAAAAAGAATAATAGAGCAAGGCAAAACGAGCCATGCAAAACAAAGACATGATAAAACATTGTCCTTGTTATACATGGCTGATTCTATTTTCTTGCTCCATTATTCTTTTGTTTCTTCATCCAATCACGGTGTTTGTTCAGACGGTTGTGGGTTACCCGGACTCAAAAAGCACACGAAGTCATATGAAGTTTTGTGTGACTTGGGAGCAAAAGTTTCATTTAGGGGGTGATAGAAGGGAAATATTTTAAAGCTACAACCCCTTGCAAAATAAAATGAGACACTGACAGTTTATAGGCCACTCTTCGAATTATTGGCCCCACACCCCCTTCCAATGTTGTTTTAAGAGCAATCTCCATTTGATGTTTCATTTGTGATCAACATTAAAAAAAGGGAAAGGGGATGAAAGGCCTCACCCTTGTAACTTTGTGTACTGGGATATTCTTTTTGTCTGTAAAGTTATACATTTATTTTCCAAGAGATTGTAGTAATAAAAATATTAAACAAATTGTTCTTAAGTAAAAAGTAAACATTTTTATCATAAACTATGCTCTTGATGCGTGTACTGGGGGGAAGGCCGGGGCCTCGAGGGCAGGGTTAGGAGTCAAATTTGTGGACTCAAGGGGATGGTTAAGTCTTAATAAGCTAAAAGCAAGGGGAGGGACGTCCCTTTTACTGATATGCTTCTATTCTTGGTTTTCACCCATTCCTTAGAGAATAAAATAACAAAGGCATGGCAGCCATGTTGCAGCACATAACAAAAGACGCTAATGAGAATTCTTTTGTTAGTTGTACACCAACATGGCGGCTGTGACGTCACATGAAAACCAAGAATACTCAAAATTCTTTACTTGCTTCACTCACGTTCAATAAAAAGAAACTCTCACCTTTCGAGAACAAAAAAATAAAAGTCTTTTTCGCTTGCAGAAAAAATCCCTTTATTGCCCAAAAAAGCATCAAATTATTTTCTCGCTTCGCTCGCACAAAATTTCAGAAAGTTGCGGCTGGAAGTCAGAAGGAATCGATTATTGTTGTACGCTGATTTTCAGCTTTAACCCGGGGTCCCCGGGGGTTAGAAGTTATTTCAGTCTTTGTACAGTAGGTTTAAGTTAACTATAAGGTGTAGTGTACGTATTTTAGAACCGCCTTCTAATCTTTATTGCACTACACTACATACACTACACTACATACACTACATACACAACATTACATACACTACACTACATACACTACACTACGTACACCACACTACATACACCACACTACATACACTACATACACTACACTACATACACTACACTAGTCACTAATTATTGCACAGTTCCTAACACATAAACTGTTCGTTTGTCCTTTGGAAAGCAAAAACTTAAGGTGAAAAAAAAAAAAAAAAAAAAAGCTCAGTTGTGTTTATGTTACTTGTTTTTAAAATATCTATTTGAATTCCGCGTTTTAATTTTTTCTTCTGCCGAGAAAAAACTCCCCCCGACGACCGATCGTTGTTGTTAAAAACTTTTACTATCATAATCCTTGAGTGCGACCACTGAAGCTTGATGTCTCGTTTGCACATCTAGTGTTTCAATCAAATCAATCAAGTAGGCCAAACTACAATAGTAAAAAAATTCTGTAAAATAAACGACTTCAAAAATCACGGTGGCAGGTCGGGAACAGGTGACGAATTACATGAAAACGAGGTCTCAAAGGCCTCATCGTGAAAAATTCTTCATTTTTAATTTATGAGGTATTTCCTTCTCCTAGAGAAGATCCAGGTATATCATTTTCTGTCAGTATTAACTGTAGAGTTGAACGAGTTGAACGCCATGTTTAGGATGAACAAAGGAGGCTTTGGTGACTTCGTTTCCGTGTAACTCGGCGACCGTGATTTTTGAAAGTCGTCTGTGGATTTCGGTCGCCCTTAAAATTCCACATGCACAAAGAAATAATTTTTCTAACCGTACCGTAAAAAGCCGTAAAAGTAGAGAGTAAAAGAAAGTATCTCAACGAAGCAGATTTGTCTTCAAAATCATCGTCTTTCAACGACTCCCAGAAGCTAGTGATTGATCACCACCACGGTCACTTGATTACGTGACAGCCTTTTTCTTAATTCATTTTTGATATTTTCATTTCTAAGATCAAATTTCACTTCCTTGATTTTTCCTTAATTTGTTTAATATATTTTACGTCATTCACAAGGGAGTTTAAACCGTAAAACTCCTTTATTAGAAGAGTCTAGGGTGATTTTTACATTTTTATCATTAATGACACATTTAGGCGGTGTTTACCCCCGGCGTGGTTAGGTCAAAGTAATCATTGATACTAATTCAAGGAATTTTAAGGGCCAAGGCACGGATTCCTCTATCCATACAAAGCAAAACATTACAACGTTAACGTGTCACGTCCTGGGATACGCACACGGCTTCTTTTGCGAGCCAATTGTAAGGGGAACGCACCTAGATTCTCATCTAATCGCATTGCTGTAACACTGACGCTACGACTCGGACGTGTTGGTCGTGCTGACACTGTCTGACGCAACAAATTTCACAAAATCCGATGAAAAATTGCTTTCCTTACACGGTCACGACACGGCAACTGCTCTGTAAATCAGTAAAAGAAGTAGATAAGGAAAGGAAACTACTTAAAATTCATTTTGTTGGATATAGTGACAAGTTCGACGGGTGGCGTGATTATAAGGTAAAAGGATGACAGGTGGATATTTAGAAGTCATTTGCCCTTTGCAAAACTCAATAAATATAGACGTTCTTGGTATCAAAATGCAGGAAATTTATTCTTAATTCATATTCTGGCGGTAAAATCGAGTGTGGGAGATACTTATTTTAATCAAACCCAGTTTTCCCTACTTCGTTGACTCAAACGTAATAACGCCTTGTAAAAAATGTCTCCAGTCAACATCCGAAAATTCACATTTGCCTAACTGAAATCACTTCAACTTCAAACCCGTTAAGAGTCAGAGCTAAGATGTAACGTAATTCATTTTTGGAGGTAATTTGAGGCTTTGATCTATCATGATATTTTTTAAACTGAGTCAAACAAGCCCCCAAAATGGCAATGATTTTGAGCGAAATATATGTTAAAATACCGGAAGTCACGACATCGAAAATTGATAGGTAGGCTTTTGAGCGCACTGATTTTGAGAAGAAAACAATTTAAAATTAAACTTTTCTTGCAAAGCAGATTTATTTAAAATTTCTATTACCTCGATAATTCTTTCACCCTCATTAAGAAGCCGTAACGTCATAAGAAATATATAAGGGATGCAAGATAAGTGATTAGTAGACATGACATCGATCAACAGCATTAAAATTGGTTGGATAAAGCCTTAATTGGTTGGATAAAAGGGACGAAAAGATGATAAGGCTGTACATTGCTGTAACTTGATAAATTGGGAATATTTTCATTCTGGGTTTTCATCAATTCCTTAAGGAATAAAACAGCAGTATAGGTGGTGTACATAACAACAGAGGCTAACTGGTCTTTCGTTTGTTGTCCACCAACATGGCGGCTGTAACGTCACGTGAACCAAGAATATAGATTTAAATCTGTTTCAAAAATCGTGATTTATTAAGATCAACATTCCTAAATTCCAACTGGAAAAAAGGTTTTAAATGAAAATATTTTAACGTACGCTATTCTAATTCCTGTCTAAAATTTGCAGTTTTATTTTGATAACCGAAACATTTTTTTTTTCAAATACCGTCTAGACTTTTCTGAGGACGCAGCTTGTAAGCAGCTTATTCCTCACCACTGCTCTTAATAACATGTTTTTAATAGCTTTCCTATCTGATTACTTCAGTCCATTTAATAATTTGTCTACACCGCAAAGTAAATAGAAGGTCGAAATGTGATATTTCAATTGAACGAGGGGGTTGTAAATACTTCAATCGTCCAACAATGCCCACGACGTGCGTCCTTGAGGCCTGTTTACTCGACCGATTTCAACGGCGATAAATTTGCAAACCCAAATCGCGCCTTTTTTGGTTGAAAGTAACAAAAACACTACTGTGTCTACCCTCCTTGGGAGAAAAAAATGTTGTTACAAGTACGCGGTAATCAAGAAGGCATACCTGTTTAACTTAACGATGTCATTAGTAAAATATCGCAAAATTGAAAAAGGGCACTGATTTTTTTTTTTTTTTTTTTAAGAATATCGCTGTAAAATCGCCATAAAATCGCTGGCTGTTTACACGCGTGGGTCTGGAGCCGGGGTGGAGGTCCACAAGTCGGTTGTCAGTTAACATTTTGTTCGTTTGTCAGTTGTCAGTTGCAAATTCGTGCTTTTGTCAGTTCAAGTCAAATCTGGGTTAACTGAGTTGCTTTAATTTCGAGTTGGCACCTTAGCATAGATATCAGTACCATTTATTCTATTTGCCAACTTGGCAAACATAGAGGAGTTTTTGTTCAAAGGATATGTTAGGCGTGGGAACAGCTTTCTTTGATTGGTCAATGAAGTACGCGGCCATTTGTCGTTGAGACAAAACTGACACAACTGCAGATGAATACTCCTATCAAATACTATTTCAGGAAAGGTCAACTGATAAGTGATTATAGCGTCATGTTTCAAGTACTCATGCAGTATTTAGACGACCGATATACAAGCTTTTTATACTGTGTATCCAATATAAAATTACAAAGAATTTTTACAAGACAAAAAGAGGTTGTACCCTACTTGAGAAATGTTGAATTTGAAAAAAATATTTGAAAATGAAAATGAAAATGGAAATGGAAAGGAAAAGGAAAAGGAAAAGGAAAAGTCCATCATTTTGAAAAAAAAAAAACATCAATTTATCTTTCAAACACGCCTTAATTTATACTATATTTGTGCTAGCATTAAATTCTATCTATCACTGTTTCAAAGCACTCTCGTAATACAATTTTTTTAAAAACCTAGCTTTGTCAGATAATCATACGTCTACAAACTAATGCACTAGTCAAAGTAAACATCCCCCACCTGGCACATAGTTGGGCAATGTGGGTCATAGGATTAAATATCGGGCCACTGGTCTACTAGTCATCCCCCAGTCCTCACTCGGTTTGCTGTCTGCTCAATCCACAGGCCTCCCGGTCCCTTAAGTTAATATTCCGCATTCTGGAGTTGCCTGCGGAGGAGGCTAAGGATTAAATTTGACAAACAATGATGCTCCAGGATCGAGGTGGAAATAAGGTGAAGATTTGACAGGTGTGGGGGCAATGATGGGCGTTTAGGTCAGGATATCGCTGCAATTGGGAAGAAACTTTAATTTTCAAATGGCCCACTAATCCCCACCCTGTCCCGGGTTGTGAGTGGGGTTTACTTTGACTAGTGCAAAATAGATCGAAGACTTGGTCCGTCCATTAAAAATTATCAACAATGGACTTCTTCTTTCACTTTCATCACTTCGTTGGCACATTACATCCCTTTTTAAGAATCAACACTAGGTCTCAATCCTATTACGACTGATAAGTATGTCTAGTTCTAGTTTATCCTAGTAATCGCATCGCAGACCGTTTATTACTCATCCCCTTGCGTTCCAGATCCAGCAGCTGCTCAAATTACGTTCGCTACAGAGCTCTAATTGACGGGCGTAATGACAACAGTCTGGACTTTGCTTTCTGGGTGGTGGTTCGCGGTCTGGTCTTTAGGAAAATAAACTTGTTATTAGACTTCTTCGTTCTTTTTTTAACTAGCCTGATTGGAAAAGAGCACCGTATTTATCTTTGGTCGTCTCACTGCTCACTGTTCTTTAGCAAACCCAGTCAATCCTTGAGGATGATTTACGTTGTAGGTGGGATGTGCACATATACTAAGCAAAGGTTCCACCCCTGTTGCGGCGCTACGTGGCATGGTTGATTTTGGCACATGACAGAAGGATTTGTCATGCGTACAGTACTCGTGAGTTGCCCCTTTTTTTCTTAGAGTCTTGAAAGAAAGTCAGCTCTTAAACAAATTCTGGATCCGCCCCTGCAGCATAAACATCGGTTATTGAAAGATTCCTGCCTAAGCAACAGACTCGGAACCTGTGAAAAGGAGCGAGTTTCGATTCTTGCATGCCATTTTTTGAAATATCCTGCTCGTTGCCCAGCAATATAGTTACCAAGACATCAGCAGGATGGCATTGTTTTACTTTCTTTGCAATCGTATCAGTAACGACAATTTTTCTATCAAATTTTTCCAACCTGTTAATTTGCCTGCCTGAATCTGTAGTTTTTCACGACATCTTATTTTACTTGGGTTGCACTTGTACAATCCACCAGAACAGGAATATGCAGCTGAGAAGTGTGCGCATTCATTCAAGGTTCTGGATACAATTTGGACAAGAAGTGACTTTGCATGATACAGCTATCATGAATGGTTACCCCTTCCATTGTCAAGCTAATTTGATGGACCGCCCTTTGAATGTCATCACAGCATAGTAAGACTTCTTTGCTTGCTGCGCAAATACCTGTCGGTATTTCTAGAATTAAGAGGATTATAACTTTGTACACGATCCAGATTTCCAACAATGTCATTTATGTCATTTGTAAGAGGATCATTGCTCTGAACTGGATTTTATAGAAAATGTGCTCAATTCTTTTCTCCCCTCTAAAGTTTTACCTTACCATCCTTGCCTCCCTTTTTCACTCGACCCTGAATAACCCCGAGGGTTTGAAAAACAAGTCAACAAATTTGTATTTACGGTAAGCACGGTTTTAAATACCATTTTGAAATTAGCGTAATTAAATGTGCGACAGAACCACAAGAATTCCAAAGAATTGAGGGTTTTTTTACTAACATTCGACAAAGCGAATATTCAAATTAATTATATTATAAGACTTAAAATTAGAGTTTAAAATTAGTGGCTCAAAATTTTTCATTTATTACATGTGTAACATGTTTGAAGTTAAACCGTGAGCAAAACTTGAAGACGCCTTGGTGACCGTATGCGCGACCATATCCGTGATTATGGCACAAATGACGACATCAAACCATTTTCCCACCACTTTAATACGCCTTTTGCATTATGACGTCGTTTACTAACAAGACCAGGATGCTCTGCTTACTTTCTTTTGTTGTATAATTAGTACCAATTGTTTTACTTTTCTCATAAGGAAATAAAAATCTGAATAACAAAGAAAAAATGCGAAGCATTCTGGTCTTGGTAGTAAAATGACGCCATCGTGCAAATCGCCTATTCTGCTAATCATAACATTAATCACATGGTAGTTTTCGGCTTGCGTAAAATCTCTGGTACTAACAATGATCGTAAGAAATGCGGCTCATTCACTCGTTAGGTACGGTTCATCCCCTTAAGCTTGGCATTGAATGAAAGCTTTTCCTTTGATGTTTAATCATTGTCCTTTTGTCTTCTGTTTTTATTGTTTTGCATTTCTCGCACTTCTCTATCCTCTGCCGCTTTTCCGGTATTAGCTTGTTCATTTGTCTCTTTTCCTCACCTTTTTATTGGCTCATCACTCTCTGCTCTTATTTAAACCTCTTTCCTACTCTCTTTTTACTCCAACGAAGGCCGGCAGACGCTCGAAACGTCAGTAAAGTTAAGTTTACTCTGTCTCGACGGTGTAACGAATTGACTTTCATGATCACTCTTTAGCAATTCTAGTTAGTTTAGGAATTGAAGAAACTCTTTACTCAACGTTTAGTTTTTTTTTTTTTTTTTTTTTTGTTCCGTCACCTACCGTTAGCAATTCGATTCCCGCCAAGGGCCTATAAATTGTTTTCTCTTTATTCATTCTATCGTTGGCAATGGATACTTAAGGCACAGCTTTTGGTTGAGTGAAAATAGAGTAATTCTCGATCTTACCATTTTCAACAGACGAAACAGTTTTCTCGAGAACACAAGTTTTCTTGCCTGATCTTTCACTCCAATGAAATCGATTAAGTGGTGCTCTAAGATCACGAAAACCTTTGTTTCTTCAGGAATAGAAACTATGGCTTTAAATCACTCGTTTGGTTTTCTTCAAAGCTTCTATAAATGCTTACTACCAGTGACTCATAGTTATGTCGTTTGTTATCAGCAGCCAGAGTTTCCAACAACAGTAATACCATTGTAATATTTATAACATTCCCACTGGAATTCCCGCTGCTCGTGTATCAAAGTTCGCGCGCGCGTCACCCGTGGTGATGTGTTTAAAAAACAGTAAGCCTTAAGAAAAAGGTCATCCGAGGGCAAGTCGAACAGTTCTAACATTTTCTGTGGGCCCATCCGCGCTTTTCTACCAAATTTTGTCCAGCCTTACCAAACATCAAAAGTGCCGTCGTCCTGCCTCAGAGCAGGACAAATTTTAAAACGTCAATATTTGACACATCTGTAACTTTAAGCGTGTCATAATAAATTTGAACCCTGTCATGCTTCGTTATTGAGGAAAGCGCGTCAAAATGCTTACTCTTGTGTGGCAGTCATGGACAACGAATATGATTTATATCAAAATGATTCTAGTTATCTAGCAGCGTTAGAGAATATCTCTCAGGGTTATAATTATTACGGATCACAGGCGTGTACAGGACCCATTAATGATCGTTTGTAGTTCCTATTCAAAATGCGAACAATAATGGTCAAGATTTGACGCAAACACAGGACATATCTAATTTCATAACATTGACGTTTTGTGGTTGACGAATATTTTGCGGACTCCTAGGGCGGACTAGTCTCCCCCGCAGCCTTTTTAGGCTCGTCACGCAACGTTCTGAGAGAACACACACCTGGGTTCCATGACAACGTGACCGAAGACAATAGAAAAAGTTCAGTTTTCAAAAAGATTCGCGTCCACACTCGCTTAGCCGAAACTTTTTAGCCGGATAAAAATTGTTCCACTCTGGAGACCGTATTCGAAAAGTTTCGGATTGACGGAAGGCGTAAACGAATAAATAAACTTCCGTTTTCAAATTTATCCGGCATAGTGTGGACGGGGCCTTGGTCATTTGAATTGAACTGAATTAGATATTTTAAACAAAGAGAAAAGCAAGACAGAAGTCAAAAGCACTTGAGACCCAAATTAGCTGTTACTAAAACTTCAAATTCTCTTTCGTCAAAAGTCGTTACCATTTAAAGTCAAAGTTAAAAGAAAAATAAACTCTTGAAAATATTTTTGGAATGTTTATTGTCTAGCAGCCAATCAGAAACAAGTTTTCCAGTCTGCACGTGAAAATGGAAGTGGCTCAACTATAAGCGTGAACGTTAAGAACCGTTAAAATATTAAATCAGAATAAAAGAAAGGCTGATACTGCTTGAAAATAATACTCAGGATAGTAATTGACAACAAGAAGGAGTCCATCCGAGTACAGAGCAACTG
>JANTNT010137752.1:0-10589 GCA_024752375.1 Entacmaea quadricolor
GGATTGTCTTCCGATTCAACAGCCTATTCCAATTGGAGGCATAACATACTAATTATCTTCTCATGATTGTAAGCTGCCAATGGCGTCTCGTAATGCAGCCCGTAATGTCCTCCACTGATGACACTGAACTGCGAAGCGCATTGAGACATTGTGAAATGCGCTATATAAGAACCCACTATTATTATTACTACTAATACTGCCGGGCTTGGTGTCGTATGTGAGTAGAGTTTGTTAGTTCCCTCTCTTGCTTCGAGGGGTTTTACTCCGGGTTTTCCGTTTTCCTCCCTCCGCGAAAATCATCTTCGAAATTACAATTCGATCTGGGAGATATTCTCGATAAGGCTGACCTCTCATGTCTTCTTAATTTCGCACTCATAGTGCGAAGAAATTGCTATGAAAGTTTTTGAAATATTTGTATACATGCTGTATACAAGCACATGTATACAATAAGCACATTCACTTTCACCTATATAATTCGCGCTTCGTGGCGCATAAACCTCTATACAAGCATAATAACATTTGCGTAATTTGTACCGTCAGACCTGGATCTAGAACTTCACTGCTTGAGCATAACCATAAGGAAAAGAGTATGCACTCGTTCTCGGCGGCTTTGTTATTCAGTATTCTTTCCCATTCTTCAAAGAAGAATTACACCGCACTTTGTGTACCGTTTCTTGGTCCTATTTGATGTAGTTCAGTTCTTTTAACCGTCAATGATCCTCTAGAGAACTTTCTGGCTTGCGAAAATAACGAGCCATTGTAAGGACGCGTCTCAGCAGCTCAACTTAAGTGAACTTTTAAATTTTAATTAAAAATCTGAGTCAGCTTTTTAACCCAGAAAAACCTTTAAAATATACTTTGAACAAAGATTGCGTTAGATACCCGAAGCACTTTTCATCAATCGCCGCTTCAAAACTCAATTAGACTCCTATTCTGAATTAAACAATATATTCATTTATTGTTTAAATGAAGAATAAATTGGCCTTTTCCCCTGCAGTCAAGAGACTGGGGCCGAGTTCCTCAAATTTAATCTAATTTAAAAAATTACACCTTTCACAAGAAAGAGCTCATCAAAATTAGTAAGTTTGTGAAATTTTGAACAAGTTTTGAAAATTAGGTAATTTTCTTGTAAAATTCTTGTTACACGAGGTACACCAACATGGCCGCTATTGTCATTTAATTCTCCAGGGATTGAGTGAAAACGCTCTATATTGACAACCATGTTGGTGTACCTCAAACAAAGCATTCCTCATTAGCTTCTCTTGTTACACGAGGTACACCAACATGGCCGCTATTGTCATTTAATTCTCCAGGGATTGAGTGAAAACGCTCTATATGTAGACCAACATGGCTTCCATGCATGCCTTTGTCATTTTATTCCCTAAGGTGAAAACCAATATTTAGTCATAATGCAATGAATATCATAAACAGTTGGCCGCAATGACGTCACGTGCAAACGAAGAATTGTTTATAGTACAGCGGTCTCACTAGTGCGAAACGCGAAACCACTGATTAGTATAATTATTTTTTGTAATCCAAGGACGAGACGAGGTCGGATCTCGCTCTCTTCTTCCTCGCTTTAAACAGAGCCACCAAACTACCTTATCAAACAACCTATCTTCTAGAGACGTGAATGCTATCCTGCTTCATTGCAAGTTTGATCTTCCGCTGCTTCTATCCTATTCAAAAAGGTTTGTGAACGATTCTTATAAGAGCAATAAAAACTCCCCGCTCATGCTATGCACACTTCTATTAGACATGAGGTATATTTGGCATTTAATTGTTCTCTCGTGCATGGCTTTGTTATGAACTCTGGTCATTCATTGAAGACATGTAGGACCATTGTACTGTAATTCAAATATTTCCATTTTTATCTACTTCACTGTACTGTATTGTACTTCTATTTTCGTAGAACTTTGGCGTTTTTGCATGAAGCAGTGACGAAGGGTGGCCCTGAACTTTGTGAGTGGGTGTATTGGGGGTGGGGGGATGTTTATCGTCATTTTTCTGAACAATGAGGATTTATAGCGGCGCATCGCATTTTTTGAAAGTACTTTTTAAGAGCCATTTTTTCTTTTCTTTTCTTTTCTTTTCTTTTTTTTTTCTTTGAGGGGAGGGGTTAAGTACACGCCTGACACGAAGGGATGACCTGAATTTCTTATGGTTTTCGCACATAACTATTGCTTCATATGCGGTCTCATTTTACCGCCATCAGTAACTATAAGGTTGAGGGTTATTTGGTATTATATTTTACCTATATTTAACTAATCAATACTCGCTAGTTATATGTTCAGTTGTACTATTGTTTAACAGTATCATTATTATTGTGATCATTATTATAATGATTATTCTTGTATTTAAAGTTTTTACTTTGTTTCTATAATAACCAGCCGAGCGGTAAATTTGTTTTTCTAACCAATCATATCGCTATTAGATTTTTCATGGCCAGCCCTCTTGTTCAGGCTCTTTTTGTAATCTAAATCACTAAAGATTATTCTCGGGAACCCAGGGGCAAAATTCTGTCGCTCGTTTCCTGTCTCGCTTTCAGAACAAATACCCCTTGGGCACGAAGACCAATCTCGTACCCAGAGTCCGCGTAATTTTCGGCCTGCGGCAAAGAACGAGGGCTCTGGCATAATCCAAACCGGAACAACAGATTTCTTGTGGATCCGGTTTTAGGACGAGCCAATCCCATCTCGAGAAGTAAAGAATACGCATGCGCCCTAAAACCGGATCCACAAGAAATCTGTTGTTCCGGTTCGGATTATGCCAGAGCCATCGTTCTTTGCCGCAGGCCGAAAATTACGCCGGCTCTGGGTACGAGATTGCACGAAGACACGAAGTCTGTTGGACCTTGTTCCGGAAATCGAAATTCATTTCTTTCCTCGACCAATCATTGTCAAGTATAGTCAGACAAATGGATATAACGGTTATAGAAAGCCGTCACTTCCAGAACAAGGTCTAACAGACTTCGTGCCCTGGGGTATTTCTTCTGGAAGCGAGAAATGAGCAGCAGAATTTTACCCCTGGGTTCTCGAGAATGCTAGCTAAAGATGAGAACTTCGTAAAAGTTATTGTGAGTGACATGGAGTTACGATCATTAAAAAGGGCAGACCCTTATCAATAATCGATCGATTAGACTATTAGCAGTGAAAAAGCTAATCAGTTTTTAATCCTGAACTAAACAAGGGTCGGACGATTGTTCAACCATTCTTTGCGCGTTCAGTTTTTGGCTCAGCTGCCAGAAATGTTTTCACACGTGACCATGTTGAAGAATTCCTTCCTAAAAGAGGGGTTGAGAATCCCGTATATGAAAGGGTTAATAGCACTTGATGTGTAGGCCAGATACATGTACACCAGATACACACGACGATCGAACCAATCGTCTTTCATTACATCAAGCACGTCAATCACGAAACACGGTATCCAACAAATGAAGAAGCCAAGGACAGTTCCGAAGAGGGTACGAGTGATCGCGATCTTTGAACGACTTATCGCCGACTCCCGCCGAAGAGAAGCATTGGGTTGTCCTTGTTGTAAACCCTTAATTCTAATGTGGAGCTGATGGTTATGTTGGCGGAGCTTTCGAAAGACTTTAGTGTAGCAAACCATGATGACGATCGCGGGGACGACGACGAAGAAAACGCTTGCCAAGGCGGTGTAGATTAGTTGGTAAAGATCCGAGTCTCCAGTCTGAACGCATATCAATTTACCACAATGAAAAACAAACTGCCATGTGGGACTGGTAAAATACATCGATGTGACTAAGGCAAGAGATATCAGGCATGCGCAGACAATCATGCAAATAGTCGACCAGCGTTTGAAGATTTTTTCACAGCGTAGAGGCTTTAGTATTTTATAATAGCGATTGATTGCCGTCAAAGCCATTATCTGTAAAGAAACAAAAGCCAGGAAAAACACCATAACTCCTTGAACAGCGCATGGTATATCGCCAAATAACCACTGTCCAGAGACAAGGGCTCCTACAGAAATAGGCATTGGAAAAATCGCCATGACGATATCTGATAAGGAAAGAGCAATGATGAGCGTGTTCGTCACATTGCGCAATGCGGGATTCCGGATAAAAGCCAGGACTACCATCGAGTTACCAACTAGAGCCATAGTATTGATGATGATTAGCGCAAACGACTCTACAACCACCTCAGTACTGGAGCGTTCAATAAACTGCCTTTCCATAAGAATCTTGCTTGGATGTTTGGTAAAATTCATTTTTGGGCTTTTATAACCATGGAAAGGCTAGCTGTGATCAAGTCATTCCAGATATAGTTCTGATGCAAGAATGTTTTTGATCCTGCCGTCCAAAAGAACAATGGCCGTTGTCTTGAAAGAAGTCACTTTTTTCTACGCTTTTCTTGTTCAGTCTTCAATATTCCTTTGAAAAAATGAAAAGCGCAATGAGAATGTAATATTTCTGAATGAACTCTAGAACTTAAAGAAGACAAGTTCATGATTAAATCTTGAACAGAATTCCCTGGGTTCAAGAAGCCATTTATTCCATAATTACGGCGCTTGTTTATCTGATGGGAATCGCGAGGAGAAAAAAACAACCGTTGACGCGCCTTTGATGCTTAGCAATCTCCAAACAAATAAAGAATCTCTGGCGCCCAGGGTGGATAGATTTATCAGTAAATCCTGACACCTTATAAGATGGTTTTAAACTGCAGAAAAAGAAGAAAAAGGAAGAAGAAGAGGAGGGGGAAGCGACGTCTTCTGAAACAATAAAACAAAAAGAAAATTTACTTATAGTATAGCGGTTTCAGTTCATTTTATATTTCAATTATTCTTTGCGGAAATGCTATCATAATCTAACCAAAACGGTAATAAGAATTCCAAATAAGTGTCATTGAAAAAGTGTCAAAATATTCTTGGGGTGCAACCACGTGACCAAAAGTCTCTTGAGATATGAATAACAAAGATACAACCGCCATGTTGGTTGATAGAACAAGTGAAACTAATTAGGAATGCTTTGTTATCGTCAACCAACATGGCGGCTGTGACGTAACGTGCACTCCGAGAATAAGTCATTTGATCAACAACAGCTTTATTTGTATCAATGGATTTGGAAGAAAAAGATTACATACGTATTAAAAATTGTTTTTAGAAAAAGGTACAGGCTGCCTGAAATAACTATAGAAGGTAAAAGACCAGGCAGCGTATTATATAGTGGAAAATAGAAAAGGTAATGGCGCGCGTCTGGAGGAGCAAGGAAAACTATGATAGTAACAATAGGTACGAATAAAACAAATTTAAATTAAGTTAAATTACATGACATGACATGACATGACATGACATTACATTACATTACATTACATTACATTACATTAACAGACAAACAAACAAACAAATAACAATAAATTGATAACAATGAATAATAATCATCATCATTAAAACTATGAAACTATTTAATATTAATTATTATTTCATTACCTCACATAAAGCTAATAATTTTCTGTAAAATCAAACTTCATTTTTTTAAAATTTATTTTATGTATTTATTTTTTTTTTATTTTTTTTTTTATTTTAAGAAAAAGAATTTTATTTTGTTTCATTGAGAGAATTCCATACTTTGGCTCCTTGGAACGATTTATTAAAAATTGGATAATTTGTTCTTGGTTTAGAGAGAGAATTTATAAGCCTGTTTAGCTACTCACGAATTCCGTCGCGGGGCTCGGTGTCGTATGTGAGTAGAGTTCTCTCCCTTGCTTCTAGGGTTTTCCTTCCAGTTCTCTGGTTTTACTCGTTCAATTCTCGGCCTTTGAAAGCGACCAGAATATCCGGCAGTTGTAAAACATCAGGGTAATTTCAACATCAGTGCGAACCCAAATATCACCTTAAATTATGCAATTTGCTATCGTGTATTTTTGAGAGTATCTCGAAAGCGGAACATAGAATTTTGTTTAAGTTGAGTTCTATGGTTGATAAACTCGTTATTTGCTGTAATAAAAAGAGGGGTCACCGAGCTCGTTTAATTTCACCATTCTGGGGATAAAAACAGCACTTTTCCGAGAGGGGACTGGGGCGAGCTCTTAAAAATCTCCTTTTATCGTTCCAAAGATTAGAAAAATGTTCATAATTGCGTATAATAAAGATTTTACTCGAACTTTGAATGAAAATGCTCGCAAAGTCGTACTTTTGTGTTATTGATCCATGCATATGCCCAGTAAAGTGCGCAGTGCAAAAATACGGAATTACCTTACTGCGATTCTCAATATTCTGCGAACTCGGTAGTTACAAGTTGCCCGTTGGAATTTGGTTTTTCACTGCCACCGATCAAAAATATAAAAGGTACCGACTAATTAGACTTGATCGACAGCAGCAAAAAACCAATTTCACAGCAAGTCGTTGAAGTGTCTGAGTTCGCAGAATTTTGAGAATCGCTGTAACATGGTCTCCTGGTTGAGCATTGATGCAAACTGTATAAAATAAAAGTTAAAAAAAAAAAAAAAAAAAGCAAAAAGGATTTTTATGATAGGTTTTTTTCTATTCACAAACCTTCAGGTATTTACATTTCTACCTTTTCAAAGTAAGCAAGCATTTTGACAGTTTAGAATATAATACTTTTTTCTAAAACTCCTTACCTTTCCAACTGGCTTCTTGACAACCTTACACCTTAATTAAGAATACCACGATTTATATTTAAGAGTCCATTAGATTTATACCTTTTACTGTTCAACTTAATCAATGGATAAGTAGTTGGGCGCCTGATCCGTTGATGGCGACGTTTTAAAAAAGCCACCAAGTGTGATTCCGACAAAAAAATTCCATTTTTAATCTAGAAATTTGTATTGTTTTTGAAAGCACTTAGTCATAAAATGGTTGTTGATCGAAAAAAATGTCTCACAGGAATTACAAGCGGATGACAAATAACGATTAGAATTCGAGTTTTGTACGTCAATACAATGTAAACACTGTAAATACAACTATTAAACTCTTAGTCTTTTCAGTGAATGATGTAAGAGGAAATTAACTACTAATTAAGATTTGATTTTTTCTACTTGTATGTAAATAGATCAACGTCATACTTGGATTTTGTATATTTTTTATCGGGCGAATAGACTTTTCCAGGATTCGCTTGAGTGACCAAGAAACAATGGTTCCAAGACGAGGCACAGCTTGATGCTTTCATACATCTACAGTATTTATCAAGTCCCGCCTCGTCTTGGATCCATTGTTTCGTGGTCACTCGTGTGAATTCGGGAAAGAGGTAACTAATTCAAGTATAACTGATTTTATTGCCATTTTGTTTCTTTACAAATTAAATAAAGAGGAAAGTCAGGACAATGTAATCAGGCTCACATGAAGCAGTTACCGGTAAAGCTCTATTAAAACTGCAAGACTTTCTGGTTGATTGCACTTGACGGGCGGAGATTCATAAAAATCATTCGGCAAATTAAGATCATTTGTAAAATATTTTATCTTAGGGAGTGGACTTTAATTACTTGGGGAGGTAAAATTTCTCAAACATCAGCCCAAAAAATCTTGGCCCTCACCAAATTCAAGCACAAAAATTTGTGGCCCTCCCCAAATCCAAGCCCAAAAGTTATGACCAACCCCCAAATGTGGGCCCAAAAAATTGTGGCACCCCCAAAAACCGAGCCCAAAAACCAACGTAGCCCTCCCCTTAAATTTACCGGCCCTCCCCCCAGTAATTAATGACCACTCCCTTAATTAGAATAGAATTTCGACAGTTAAACGTTTAAGATTACAAACTAGTAGTATTTCAGTGATCGATTTACTCGTGAGATGTTTTTTCAACACTCAAAGATAAAATTTGTATCTCCGCGCGGCCATGTAATAGTATGGCTCTTTTAAAGTCCAATACCCACGTACAATTATCTTTTCTGGAATACCCACGTACAATTATCTTTTCTGATTTCTTCAAATTAATTATGAATTTATTTAATTATTTTCGGATATGAACGGATAAACAAACTGAAAGGAATTAACGTAAAGGGGTATTGCAGTATTAATCATATTGCGTACCATTCTGTGATGCCACTGTGTTTTATGAAAGGATGATTTTTCTCGCCTTTTCATTGGCTCAGAGCGGAAGCCGTTTAAGAGTCACGGTACCGCGCGTTTGTTTTTTCTTTTTTTTTTTTTTTTTTTTTTTTTTTTTTTTTTTTTTTGAAGTCTGATGCGACATGGATAGCCAAATTCATGAAATAATTGTCTGTTTGGAAATAATACTGTTTCCATATAGTTTTTGCGATTGTAATACAAAGCGCAGGGTTTTTGGAGACCGCAACAATCAAATTGAGATATTGTCAATTGACCATTTGTCTAAGGGAAGTTTCTTTTCTGAGTGGGAGTACAGAACACGGAATTGAAAAAGATTCAGTTGTTCGAAAAAACACACCGGCGAGCCGGCTAGCAGAAGAATCTCGAGCGCATAAATTACATGAACAGTTATAGCTGGCGTTCACATTTAGGGGAGACTTTTATGATGTACTAGTTCCACTAATAAATTTGTAAGATAAATACAACTGAGCATTTACCTTTCCCCCTGCTGACTTCTCCTGCAACTTTTCCAATTTTTTGCGAGTGAAGAGAGCAAATTTTTGATATATTTTTGGCCATTATAGCCTTTTTATACAATGTCTCTTCAAAAATGATTTCTTTTTTATCAAACGCGAGCGTAGCGAGCGAAAAAATTTTGAGTATATAAAAAAGACAACATAAAAACTACAACAGATCAATTTGTGTAAAAGGGAGTGGCCCTCCCCTTGCTTTAAGCGTATTAAAAGAGATAACCCTCCCCTTGAGTCTAAAAATTTGACTAATGTCCCTCCCCTCTGAGGCTCCAGCCCTCCCTCTCCCCCTCAATAAAAAACGTACCTTCCCTAAGAAACATTTTCATACCCATATTGCAAATATGTGAATGAAAATAAAAAGTAAGATGAAGAACTACAAAGTATTCGTTGTCGCATTCTTTAAAACGTCCCTTGAAAAACATTAACCATTTGTGTAGTGATCTTACTTGATTGTGAAATAATTGTTTGGGTTAATGTGTTAAAATGTCTCATACCAAAATATTGGCCACTCAGAACGAGACATTCGCCCCAGGCTTGCGCAGGAGCCAAATTTCAAAATGGCGGCTGAAAATAAGCGTGCTCGTCCCGAGAAAGGCTTTTTAAGACTTTAGAAGACGGAGTTCGTGTAAAAGCGGAAAAGATACAAACTAAAACTGAATAGGTGGTCAGAGAGCAAATGTATCCGATCGAGGTAAGTACGATATTTAAACCTTTTGGGTTATTCATAAGCGGTGTGGTCTCAAAGTTATCACATATTTTGAAATGCTTGTTTACGTGGACTTTTCTAATCAAAACCTTTCGAATTTTGTGCCACAATGATAACTAGATCACAGACCTTCTAGATCCACTCGTACATTTAGGAAAATGTATGTTTTGAATGATATAGCCGCTTAAAAGTGATGGCCGAGCGGACTCTTAAGTCACGCTCTGTATCTCGTGTCTCATTGGATTTACGTGACCTTTTTTCAGCTTTTGGGTATATTTTAACATTTCTAGATAGAATAATAGCTAAAGAACATGTAGTATTTCCAACACGAGAAAGAGTGTTGGATCACATATCCAAACACCGAGAAGGGGGTTGAAAAAACGAGGAGAAGCCGAGTTTTTTTAACCAACATCGAGGTGTTTGGATATGTGATCCAACACTCTTTCAAGTGTTGGAAATGATTTCTCAATTTTATTAATAATTTGTGGATAAATTCAAAGCTAAATTTGGCTTAATTTATGCAAGTGTTGGATCACATTTCTCAACCTCCGTCACGGTACTGATTTTCTTTGTTTTGTCCTCATTAATTATTCATGAATTATGAATTTGAGAAAAATCCGGTCGTACATTTGAAGAAACTTAGTCATAAAATTGTCAAATTTTTATTTTCCCTCAAAATTTCTCCATTTTTACGAAGATTACATGGGTCAAAATTTAGGGGCCTGGGGACGAAAATAAAAAATAACAAGCAAATGTCACCCAATATTTTGCCATGCAGAACTGTTTGTTCTATAGTTTAATTTATCATGGGTTAATTGATAAAATGCATAAACTCACTGGTAAAAGCAGAAACGCTCTATAACATCCCCATACTACCTCAAAATATCTAAATATTTCTATTTCTTTGTCTTTGTACTCTACTCTACTATAAACATTCCTATTGCATGTGTTAAATTAAAGCTTAAGCGGACAGACAGACAGAATATGAAGCGTACGTGGTTACGGAGAGGACCTACACCTCCCTTAAATGTTTCAATCCGGCATCATCAGTATTCTGTCTTTTATCCTTAGCTTCCTGTTTTCTTTTTGCTCATCCAGTTTTTTGGTAACTGCCCTCCCCCTCCTCCCCCCGCAAAAATTTTAAATTTCTGTCGATGAAAGACGTTTTTGGGAATAGTTGCCAAAGAAGTTGGCAAACATAGAGGAGTTGAGGAGTTTTGAGTTTGTTACGGAAGTATGTCGTTTCTTTTTTTCTAATCAGGTTTGTCGAGACTGCATTCCATAAAAGGAAGTGTACATTGTTTTGGTACTGACTTTACAAAAACCTG
>JANTNT010137862.1:0-10587 GCA_024752375.1 Entacmaea quadricolor
CCTATCCCAGACAAAAACCTTACGCTATCCCAGAAAAATGTCAAAAAGTGATACCCTACCCCAGACTTAAAAGTCGAAAAAACATACCCTATCGGGCGGCACATACCCCTATAGCAAATATAGGGTAGTACCCCCCGGGCACCAGAGCAACTTTGAATGTGGGGCTAGGTTTTAAAAGGGGTTTTGGAACCCTCTCCTCCCCTACACAGTCCTACCTTCTCCAAGGTCCATGGTTGATGATGAAATCACCTGACACCTAAGAATGGAATCAAGATGCCAAAGGTCTTTTTTTTTTTCTGGAGAGGGGTCAAGGTCAGTCTAGCTAGGGCCACCTGCCTAAGTCACTGTCAATCATAAATCTAGTGCAAGTATTATGTTGTTGTTGTGTGTGTGTTTTTTTTTTAATTAATTTTGAAATTTCTTTCAACATCTTTCATTTTAGACCAGAGTTAAGGGATAATCAAGCTGGTAAACTCAGATGTTTTCTATGTTACTTTGAAAGACTTGCTGCAACCAGACTTGATATACCTGGAGAAATTATTTTTGAACGACAGGTGTAATAGTATATTTGGATTACTATATCATTAATCTAAATCATTGTTATGAACTTCACAGAATCATCATCATTCCTTATCACCATCATCAGCATCATCAATCATTAAAAAATACCACATCACATGTATTTGTTTGATATCCTTCAATCTTACTCCTCCCTACCCCCTCTAAGGAAAGAAATGAGCAACAATTGTACAAAAGCTTGTCAGTAGTGTACAGAGGGGCCAGGAATAGCTGCCTCCCCCTTCTACATTTTTCAGTACTTTTTCTTTTTGCTATTTACTTTGCCTAACACTTTTTGGGCAGCTGCCCTCCCCCTTCCTAAACTTTTCAATTCTTGGATTGTCTGTACACCACTGAAGATTAAATTTGCTACAGTCATCATCTAGACAGTGTCATCACTTTTAGTGGGATTGCTTTTTTTCCGGCCTGCATAGCTGGTGCAGCAGGGATTGGACAGGACAGGGCAGGGCAGGAAGGGAGAAGCTATGAGTGCTCTTTGTCCTCTCCTTTCCCTAATCCTTGCTGCACCAGCTACGCAGGGCAGAATAAAAGTGGACTGGGTAACTACTACAGCACAGATTGGGGAGAGGAGAGAAGAGGAGGGGAGGGGGAGTGCTTTTTGTCTTCCTTCTCTCCTCTCCCATCAGCCACCCAGATTACTTTTGACCTTATCACTATTTATTCATCATTTTCTAACTTATTTTTTGTCTTTTCTTTCATTATTTTTCTTTGTCTCAGGTTATCAATAAATCCTCGCTCCCTTCAATTGATGACTGGATTAATTGTGATACACAACTCAGCCCTTTGATTGTTGAGCATCACAAGAAGATAGTGGATTCAGAGCCAAGCTTTCTTCAGGTAGTGAAGCAAAAAGCATATGTCATTCACGTAAACGTGTGGGTTTCCTGTGGTAAGCTATTTCCACAGGTTTCCCAACGAGACAAATTAGCGTTGATTTTAGGATGATTTTTTTAAGGTGGAATTTTCTAACTGTTTTGTTGGAGGAGGTTTGTTATCAAATGAATTTGAATGCGGACAGGTAAGTTTTGTTTGATTTTTAATTTTATTAATGTATTTGTTATGATTGAGTTTTGTCTTCTTCATCATTATTAGCAAGAAATACTTTTTTGCACGAGTCCAGAGCTACTCGTCGCTGCAATGTTCATGGAATTGATGGAGGACAATGAATCACTTGTTATCAAGGTAAGAATCTGTGACAAAGTTCTGTAAGAATTTTTTTATCTTAATCCCCTCCACCCCCCACCCCTTCACTTGTCCTACGTAGATCCCAAACAACACAAAACATGGCTCAAAGCAACTGTTTGTATTCTAGGGTGCCGAAAGATTTTCGTCCTTAGATAGCGATGGCGAACATTTTGTCCAGTTTACCGGTGACTATAATGACTCGACAGAGGTAACGTTCAGATAAAGTGTTACATTAGAGAATCTTAACACGTTACTGCCATGTTAAACTACCTTTGATATAATATGTCTATACTAATATGGTGGACGTACGAGTATGGCTCTTGTTATTCAGTCCAGTGAGTATGCTTAAAAACTCGACACCCATAAAACACCGCGTCGCCTTCCACTTGCAGGCCCGTAGCCAAGGGGGGTGCACGGGGTGCGTTTGCACCCCCCAAAGGCCCAAAAGGTCCGCATTTTGAAGCACTGTCAAGGTCCACTAATCACAGGCAAACTAAAACCTACTGCACTCTCTTTCCAATTTTTGGTTTTCACCCATTTTCATGTCATTTTACTTGGCTTCGCAATACAATTTGGGCTAAGAGATTATGGTCTTACAACAAGACCCCGAGTGCAAAAATCGAGATTTAGAGATCCACGATATCGCTGCAAAAACGACATTCCGCCCATCGCCTTTCGGATTGAAAAATCGATTTCTCTGCTATTCTGTCTGTGAGTTCCCTATTATCCAGATTTTGCAATTAAGGAAGGAAGCTTTCTTCAACCAATACCCTATACAAAATTGTGATAATATGAAGTTGACTTGAAGTTGACAACGATTCCTCAAATGGTAAAGTGATTATGGAAGAAGTAGCCAATGGCTACATAATCATTTTACCATTTGAAGGATCGTTGCAAACTTCACGCTATCACAATCTTGCATAGGGTATTGGTTGAAGAAAGCTTACTTAATTATACAAAATTTGCTCGCGAAATAATTAATTCTTGCCGTTTGCAACAAAACTCATTGATCGTAAAAAATGCGGCTCGCTTCGCTCGCTGTTTATTTAAAAATGTTTGTCGGTAAATAACTTATTCAAACAACTGTATCTACCTAATATTTATTTCTAAGAATTGCTGATAAACTACTACTCAGATAATTAGTGCATATTGAAAGTTCGGTCCACTTTGGACTCGGACGCACCCCCCCCCCCCCCACGCAACAAAAAGTCCTGGCTACGGGCCTGACTTGCACTATCAGGAGAGGGTGCTGCGGTAGAGGAGCACTGTCATGAGGGGTGCAGGGGTAAAAAGGTACTGTCAGGAGGGGGTGCAGGGGTAGAAGGGCACTGTCAGGAGGGGCTGTAGCGGTAGAGAAGCACTCTCCAAACAAGCAACAATACATGTTGAAAAGGGGCACAAATTTGGCCCGGCGGATGAGAGTCAACGATTGTGGGATCAGTTAATTTTTTAGGAATCAGTACATGATTTTTGTACAAGGGTCTCATATCTTGGATCATAGAGGCTTTGAAGGACAGTCGCTTAATGCGTGAGAACTAGCATAGGTCAACATTGATATTAAATGATAAATATGGTTATAGTTGACATAGAGCAGACTGCGTCAGATTCATGTCTGGGTGATCTATAATGATGTCTCCATTCTTGTTTACAATAGCGCGACATTTGTGGTAATCTACAGAAAGTTGTATCTTCTGTGGCTTTAAATCAAGACTGTGGCCAGCAGAATTACGAGGAACTGGTGCTGAGACTTCTGAATAAAGCCCTGGTGTGCTTCCATGGCCAATATACGACATGTGAATTGATCAAGACCAAGGGCATTCAAGGAATAACGAATGGTGAGAGCAATACATGGTTTTGTCATTTTGTTAACAGTTTGTTCTGTGAAAACACCTCTGCTTGAAAACAATGAAAACATCCATTCAGTCTCGTGTTACAAAGCTTCCAATCGATGAAGATTAGACTTGTAATCTCAAAATAAGATATTAATCTAAAAAGATTTTTTTTGATTAAACGCGATATAGAAATATCTCTGTTTAGACATTGGACGTAAGGCGAACCCTATGTCTTCATCCCCGTCCTTATGAGATTCTTAAAAAAACTTCATTAACAAGCATTTCAGTTTGAACCTTTTTCATATTCTCCATTTAGGACAAAGAGACTTTCCACAACTTATAAATTCAAAATTGCTAGCCCATGTTAGCATCGTGCACTTTGAGCCAGTGCTGTATATATTATCTATCTGTTATGTTTTTGAAGAATTCAAACCGTAGATTTAGATATAGTTATATAGTTTTGGCTACCAATTTGGCAAATATTTTGGAAAGGAATGCTCTTTTATTGATGGTACTTTTCGAATAATTTCGAGAATTTAGATAGAGGTAAACATTTATTTTGTAACTTCTATATCATTGACATCTACAATTTGCATGACCTGTGTCAAAGCCAGGGATATCGTGACGGAATGTGTTACTAACTAGACTTTCCATCTGCACGAGTCAATGAGAAACACGAGCATCCCACCAAGGCACCCTGGGGCATTCGTGCTCCTTCCTTTTTTTTCCGGGGAGAAGGGAAAATAAGCGGCGATCAGACTGGTTATTTAAAGTTTTTTCCCCCCTGAGGGTGGGGAAATTGAACAAAAAGAAGAAAAAAGTCAAATGCCCGAAGGAGGAGGAGAGATGTTTAAAAAGTCAATAAATAAATATTGAATCGTTTGATCTTGAATTACGTTTTTAAATGCGACCTGTAATGTGCAGAAACATGCATGGTGCAACTTCATGTGCAATATTGCAGGCAATAGAGCAGATTTCGTATGACTGTGAAAAACCACGGCACGCGACACGGTCACGGCACGGATTTCTCCAATTATACAAAGCAAAACGTTTCAACGTCAACGTGTCACGTCATGGAACACTCAAACGGCTTCTTTTGCAAGCCAATGGCAAGGCGCGCGCGCCAACTCTTATCCAATCGCATTACTTTAACACGACAGTGTATCACGGCACGGCACGGTACGGCACGGCACGGCCGTTTTGACACTTGCTCACGCAAGAAACCGCGAAATCCAATCAAAATGTGGTTCACGGCACGTTCAAGACGTACTTTTTTTTCACAGTCATACGAAATCTACTCTAGAGTTTATGGATGTCACAGACTGCAACTTTTAAAACCTTTCCTGCAATAACTCTCGCAATTTGTAAATCTATGAATAGTATTTTAGACAGCCGTAAGAAAAACTACGTAGGTATTTCATATGTGGTACAATATTTTGGGTTCTATTGTATAAACTTTTTTCAAGACTTGAGGTTAGGTTTAAGGTTAGAGGTAAACTGTGTGTTTCCTAATATTCTCGTTCTGAAATCTCCAGTGCGAGGCTAACGGAGCCAAACTCTATTGTTTCAACCAATATGGCGGCCGTGTGGTGAAAGCGAATGTGTCTCCACCATTTCACGCCACTTTCGTTCAATCACGTGACGTCATAAGGTGCCATTGAATAATACTAATGAAGTAAAATATATTTAATTTTTGATCTGGTTCAGGTTACGAAGAAGAGATGGAAATAAATAATGAAGACGAGTTAGGACAAGAAACCTACGAAGACAGTGAAGATGACGTCAAAGAAGGTGAGGAGGAAGAGGAATCTGGTATAATGTACATAGAAGATGATGAAATGACTGATGTTAACGATAACATCCCGGTAGAACAGGTAGATAAATTCTGTACTTCGCTCGTTTCCCTAGCATATAAGGAAGCTCAGGGCGAGATTAAAGTCAAATCCCGAGTCCCTTGTATTCATTCGGGAGACATTCGTGATATGTTCGAGAATCTGATGAAAAAATCGGTTCACGAGGTGTTCAAAATGACCCCTGAAAAGGAACGAAAGTATGCGGAAACCATTATCAGTTCTCCATCGATTCCAAAGTGTTTGCTACATTCGCGTGATTTCAGCGAGTCTGATTCTCCGCTAGTTCCCGGTACCCCACCTTCATCACCGTCAAAGCGAAGCCTGGTCACTAGTGGTAATCAGTCCCCAGTTTCCTTTCTCTCAACATCAAGCACTCCTTTAAGTGACGAGGTAAGACTTGGCACTATTAGTTTTGCCGACTCGCTTGCGGAGTCGCTAATGTCATGCGTAATGCTGTCGTCATCTTTAGCAACATCCATTGCAACAATAGCATCAACACCTCTCAGAATCACCTCAGTTGCCATGGAAGCGCTGCAAGAGAGCCCTGTCAAGAAAAGTCACCAAATTCTTTCGTCGTTTTTGTCGCCGAAAACCAAAGTCAACAACAAAGCACCTTTAAGGTTGACCAATGGAGATGCAGAATTTGACTTGATTGACGTTTCAGCAGAAGCGGATACAGGGCTTGAGTTGAACCCATACGTGGACGAAACATCAGAAGAAGATAGTGAAGCTCGAAGGAGAAGTCTGACCGAACTTGCGGTGAGCTTTTTTGAAGACTTTGCCTCGAAGTTGGCGAAATCGATTATAAAATCTGCAAAGGGCTATGTTACTGAAGATGGTGTACTTGATTCCATTGATGAGGAACTGGAAGATCACGATGATGACAGTAACAATGACAGCAGTAGTGACAGCCACCCTGACAACAGCAACGGCAATGATTCAAATGAATTCCAGCATGACGACGAAGGTGATCGTGAAGAGGAGTCACGTGATAGCAACAATGGCGGAGAGTATGGGAACGAGGCTAATAACAAGAATCAGGAAGCTGTCAATCATGATAGCCAGTCCACAGACAGCGATAGTGAACATGATTCAGAGGGTCCCTGGGTAGGCCTAGACATCGATAAGGAGTTCGAAGATAGACTGTACGAGTTAGACTTGACAGAAGACGAAGAAACCTCAAATAACATCCATCCGAAGTGTATAACAGAAATGGCTGATGTGTTGGTTAATAGACTTCTAAGCAGTGCGTACCCTAAGGCAGTACAAGAACTGGAGAAGGCTAAGTTCTATGACATCGAACCCATAGGCGAACAAAATGTTTGTTGTGAAGTAGAAAGCAAAAACATTGATCAGGATGAATTAGATTCTGAAAATTCTTTGTTCTACAAAGAGCCTTTCCTTGCTCTTGAAAATGGGTTTTCGTCGGAGCGTTTCATTGGATACGCTAGAGATCTTTCCACAAATGTCATTCAGGAAGCATTGATGAAAGCGTCGAAGAAATTTCAGCAAGAGAATTTTTATGAAAAAAATATAGAAATATGTTCTGAAGAAGAAAAAAAGAATTTATATTTTACGGAGAAATTGAACGAAAAAGATGGACCAACAGAAATGGATGAAACTGAAAATATGAGGGTAAAAAGAAAAAAGGAACTCGAAACAGGAAAAGTGCATTCTGAAATGTTTGAGAGCGACAGCGTTACATACCAACGTTCATTGTCTGAAGAGGATTTACAAAAGTTTGCTGATGTACTTTCAATTCAGCTTATAGAGACTAGTGTAGCTATTGCAGGTGCGTCAGTACTTTTGCAAGACAAGTTTCTCTCAATTCGCCCTATTGCCAATTGGCGCTGTGGAGCTTTTGGAAGCAACTCAGAATTGGAGGCTGTGATTCAGTGGTTAGCAGCTTCGGTCGTTGGTTGTCCATCTTTAGTTTACCATACATCTGAAGATGCAAGACTAGAGAAGGTTTGTCTAAAAATATTTAGACGTTTATATTTATTTTCGTTCATTCGTTCGTTCGTTCGTTCGTTCGTTCGTTCGTTCGTTCGTTCGTTCGTTCGTTCGTTCGTTTTATATTTATATTTATATTTCAATGTAGTAGAGCATGACCTTTACGATATAATTATTGATATCAAGACTCTAGCCAGAGTCAAACGCTCAAAGGTTGACTTAAAGTGTCCCTCACCCCTGAGACAATACTTTCAGTACTGATTCTAAACGAAGTAAATAGTTGAATGGTAAAATATTTGTTGATTTGAGTGATGCGTCTTTAAGTTATGAAGGTTTATACTTCCAATATGTTAATGACGTGACGTCAGGGAAGGCTTCATTAAATATGCAAAATTGAACTGGTTCACACAAATAGCATTCAAAAAGGATGTTTGTTTTACTCATTGTTTACATAAAGATTTTAAAAAATTGGTTTCTGACAATGGCCAGCATTTAGTAGTACTAATTAAATCAAATACACTCAAATGCCTTTCCTGACGTCATGTAATTAACATACTGTAAGTTTAAACCTTCATAACTTAAAGAAGCATCACTCAATTCAAGAAATATTTTACCATTCAACTATTTACTTCATTTAGAATCAGTACTGTAAGTATTGTATCAGGGGTGAGGGGCACTTTAAAAATGTTTACTCAGTGTATAATTGTTTGACAACTCTTATATTTCCATTTATTGTGCTTTTAGTTTTCCAAAGTACAACAGACGTTAAGACAGCGTGACTGTAGAGTGTGTGACGTGATAAATAGTATCTTGCGTTACTCCAAGTATGTCAATCAACAAGACAAGGGTATTGGTACCAAAATATCTAGTCTTTTTGAAATGTTGTTGGAAGAGTGTCGACCGTGCTGATGATTTGATTGTGCTAGGGACTATACGCATTAATTATGAGGAGGGGGTTCTAAAATGAGTCCACTACGACTTAAAGTTAACTTAAACCCCTCTACGAAGGTTGAAATAACTTTTAACCAAGTTAAAGCAAAAAATAAGCGTACATCCCACTGCTGACTTTGCCAATTTTGCCAATACAGCTTTTTTTTTCTGCGAGCGAAGTTTACTTACAAGTTTTGTTTTATTCTCGGATCGAAAGTTGACATGCAGTTTCTTTAACTGAACGCGAGCGAAGCGAGCAAATTTTTGAGACCTTTTTGGCGGGATTTTTTTTCTGCGAGCGAAGCAGAGCTTGTTTTGTACTCGAAAGGTGAGTTGTTTTTTTTTTTTTGTTTGGTAAACGCAAAATTTTGAGAATATAAGCATGTACATTTGCACAAACTTCAACTCCAAAAGGAAAATTAGATGTCATCCCCATCTTTCCATTAAATAATTTAGAATTAACCCCATATTTTGGTGTATTATTTTACACTCTGTCCGATCCTGTTTTAGACCCCCCCTCCTGATAGTTACTGCGTAGTCCCCTACAGCCCAATGCGTCAACAGATGTCACGCATTATATCTAGTTATTTTATAAGAAAAAAGGTGAGTATCAAACTTAAGTTTTCAAAGTTACCTTCATAGTCTTTCCTTGTTATGGACTCCGGATCTGATATTCTGTTTATTATTATTATTATTTTCTTTTTTCTATATATATATAACATATTTTAATACTTCATGGTCTTAATCGTATAGGTGGGTTAGTGCTTATGTCAAAAATATAGGTGCGATGAGATGTGTTCAATATTCTTAGTTTTCACCCATTCCTCAGGGAATAAAATAACAAAGGCATGGCAGCCATACTGGCGTACATAACAATAGAGGCTAATGAGAAATCTTTTGTTTGCTGTACACCAACATGACGGCCGTAACGTCACGTGAAACTCAAGAATACCTGTAACCGGTTGGGTTTGTCACCTAAAACAAGTTTTTGTTCAACTGATAGAAAAATTAATACTCTAATGAAATCCAAATTAAACTCAAAGGAAAATGTACTGCCAAGTTTCGGCTACAGGGAACACAGAGCCTGGGAATAACCCCCTAGGATGTTGTACCTCAGAAACCTCAAAATCGCTGATAGAAATGTCAACAATTCCATTTTATAAATATTACATTTACTTTAGGTACATACTTCATGGAAAGATAATGTAACCAAATGGAGTATATACCTACAAAAACCAAAGCTTTCAATAAAAGGCAGGTGTTGGTGGGTATTTACTTCATGGGTTATATGTTCTCCTACCTTGAAGTATATACCTAATTTTAATTTAACTTGAAAATATAACGGAAATTGATAACGTTTAATTATATATAGTTCGTATAATCTACTAAAAAATATATAGCTCATTGTCTAATATTTCCGAGTCATATTTTTAGAAAATTTTTAATTAAAAAATGTCACCGACAAACGTTTAGGTTTGAATAAAGTTATTAAAATCAAGAAATTATCATGCTCACTGGTGAAATATTGTTTTCACCTCTCTTCAAACCGCTGTGCATTTTTTTAAGGCAAACGCACATTTTAACGAATCGCAAACAGTTTCCGATTGTCTGTTCTCTTATTGATGATAGATGACATCAAAAAATGTTCAAACCTCAAGCGGAACAACGAGCGCAGCGATAAGAGAACATTTATGTCAAACGTTTTACAAAAATATCTTAAGTCCAACTAGTAAACTGCACAATTTGTTACCCGAACCTTCGACGAAAAAATACGCCGTCACAAATCTAAGAAAGCTACGTTTATGCAAGAGCAAAACCAGTCGTTTGTAGAACAGTTTCCTGTCATACTCTGTACAGAAGTGAGGGGCGGATTTAGGGGTGGGCCAACGTTCCCCTCCCCCTTTAAGTGATGTTTTTTTTAATTGGCAAGCATAAAGTCTTGACGTTTTCCGAACCACTCTTTGGTTCATTGATCCGCCCCTGGAAGTAGAACAGAATCTCATAACTTTAACCGACAGTTATTTATGACTTCTTTATATTTATAGCCTATATTTATATTCATTATTTGCCCTTGAGTTTTGAGTGTTTCAATTCTTACGATATCCTGGGGAACCCAGGGGTAAAATAGGCCTTTTAAGCTAGCAATCACGTGATTGTACTACATTCAAAAAAAAAAAAAAGAGTCATGATTTAGGATATCTATTCTTCGTTCTATTCATCCATCGCACAATAGAACAATAGCATAAACAATAGAG
>JANTNT010137973.1:0-10586 GCA_024752375.1 Entacmaea quadricolor
TCCACCCGGATGATCGAACAAATATTGTTACTTCAATAAATATGTATCCACCTGGGTTCAGACCATTCAGTATGATAGTATAGTTTTAATCATCATCCATTTGATTTTTTTGTAAATTACGTAATTCAGCTTTATTTGGCTGCAATGTAATAATTTTAATATTTTAAGTATCTAGCTATCTAGCTATCAGGGATTAATCGAAATCAATTTTTTTCTGCATAGAAGTTCTTAGAAACCTTTTTATCTTTCATTTAAAATAAGAACTGTTGAAGGGGTTAGGGGCACTTTAAACAGTCGGATACAGAATGTACTACAGTACCTGTATGCTCTTGAAAACCAACTTTTGTTGTAAATAATACTGACTCTAAGTTCAAATATGTAGCACTTAATAATATATATTTTACTCACTCTCTCAATTCTGATTGGCTGAGAGCCCTCTGCCAATCCTTGATATTGTGTGAACTTGACATGATAAATGCATTATCTGTCAGTAGGTTTTTCTGCAAATACATTTATCATGTCAAGGTCATTGAAGGTGACCCAAGGTCACACAGTGATAGCTTTACTTTGTTTAGGTTTTGTCTCTCACCTCAGTCTTGATAATTTACGATATCATGCTCAACCTCATCCAATAATTGCTTAGAAGATGACTGAGATTTTCACAAGTGAACAATTCGGCTAATAGCAATGTTCTGGATGAAGCTACTAAAAGCTTAACACAACACATTTTCATTTGTTTATTGTATAATTTACTTTACTTCATTATCATTCTGATAATTTACATATATTATATTTTTAACTAAAAATAACACAATGTACAAATTTATGTTCAAAATAAATTTGACTTTCTGTTTACTGTTATACTGTCTTCACACATTCTTAGAAAAATTATCAATCTATTTGATATCAAAATCATTACCAAATTTGTATACACAATAGGACTACATGCTGTTCAGTTTGAAAATTATTGGATAAAAAAATTCTGAGGACTGCCAAAATTGGATGAGGCCTATTTATAAAAACTTAACACAACACAATTTTATTTGTTAGTTGAGTTATTCTTGTACAATTTACTTTACTTTATTATCATTCTGATAATTTACACATAATATTTTTGAAGTAGAAGTTAAATAACACAATGTACAAATTTTGCTTATGTACAAAATAAATTCAACTTTCTGTTTGTTGTTATACTGTCTTCCTACATTCTTAGAAAAATTATCAATTTATTTGATATCAAAAATTATCACCAAATTTGTATTTATAACAAATTATATATATAATAAATTATGCTATTCAGTTTGGAAATAATTGGATAAAAAAATTCTGAGGACTATTAAAATTGGATGAGGCCAGTAGGCTTGGTACAATTTATCAGAGAGATTTTTTTAAATTCAATTATTTCCATACATCCCAACTATACTTAGTTAAGCTATCAAATATTGAGTAATTGGATAGTTTGTTTTTCTAGGGAAAAAATGTGCACGTGGTCCAAATTAAAGATAGGATGAAGAATTTCAGAATAATGCCATATTTGCTTCTATGAGATTATTGGACAATGATATAATTTTATTTCAATAAAATTATAAAACAGCTAGAATTTAAAACAATACATGAAACTTGTCTATTTACATATATTATTACAGATCCTCACAGCACTTCACTTTCCATAAGAAACAACTAGTTATATTATCTACCATAAATATTTGTTTTAACCAATACAGTACCTTGAATTGAGCAACTGCTCCGGATTGGAGATCAGACTCAATGTTACCAGGGTCAAGGTAGGCAATGCTCATCAGAAAACCAGGGCCAGTAAATGCCCACAGTCGACGGAAACTAAAAGAATACTATAAAATGCAAAAAGCTCACATTTAATGAAATATTAAGATAAAAGTTACAGTGTGTTTAATATAACTGTTGACAATATCCAAAGTTTGTTCCCAAGTTCTGAAGTTCAAGTCATACTTTGGAAATTTACAACAAACTTTATTGGCGAACTTCAAACATACTTCCTACATAAATTTGATAGAAGCATACATAGATTTGATAGAATTTGATAGAATCGAGGGTATTGCTATACTTGCAAATATTATTTTAGAAAGTTGACAACCATGTGTCACCTCGGCAATATCAAGTGAAAATCTGTTATATTGTAGCACTGTCTGGCAGAAATACAGTTACTGACGTTTTGAACATTAGTCCTTCATGGGAGTAAAGTCTTGAAGGACTAACAAAGGACTAACGTCCGAAACGTCAGTAACTATATATTTTCGCCAGACGGTGCTACAATTTATGAACAGATTTTCACTTTATTTCCAAAAGAAACAAGGATGCAGTCCATACTAGTCACCAGACTAGTTTTCACCATATTCATACCCATATTTTGGACAGTTTTTATAATCACAATTTTTTTTACAATTTATAGCTATGTGTATAGTACCCTTTCTACATATAACTATATATATATGTATATCTCAAGGAAACACCTAGTTAGACTACCTGCAGGTTGCAAGCAATGTCATGTAAAAATACACAAACCCAGCCTGAGAAATTATACACTTAATATTTACTGAATCATGACTTTTTTACAGAATAAATTTAGATCATAATTAGGGAACAAATTTTCAAAACAAACCACTTTTCATAAAAAAACTGCTGAATTACTTAATGTTATTCAGAATTCTCACTTAATACACATAAAATACCTTGTTTTATCTCTTCAAGAAATTTTAAACTTTTACGGTTATTGCTGAATAGACAAAAGTAGATTGGAAATTGTTTGGCATGCTAATTTCTTCTTAGAAATAACTTTTTTGACTTTGAAAAGTCTTCAGATCTGAAGTTCAGGACTATATTCACTGGATGTAATTCTAAATCAATCAGCATATCAGTCTATATTCACCTTTAAAAATTAGATTTACACTAGTCTTGTAATGTTAATAAATATGAAGTACAGACTATTTGCTGTTAGTTTTTTGCTATACACCATATCCCCAACATGCATTTGTCTATAAAATTAACACATTTTAAAAAAATCATATCTCTTTAGGATTTTCATTATCTGGAACTTTCTCAATTTTTGCACAGTTGCTAAGTAAAACATGCACTTTAATATTTCAGGGATCATTATGTCTTAGCTTGAAAAAAAAAATGCTAATGAGCTGCAGCCATTTTTTCTTAGTTTGCATGTCATGTCATCGCTGCCATGTTGGGGGATGTTAACAAAAGATTATTAGCTTCTTTTGTTTGTGGTACCAACATGGCTATCATGTCTTTGTCTTGTGATTTCCTAGGGAATGACCGCAAACCACCAATACTAGCTGTCTCAATGCTATATCTAGTAAATTATTAATACTTACATCATCTTCAGTCCTGGGTATTCCAATTCTCTCATCAAGATATGTACTTGCTGTTTCTAAAATAGGAGGCTTTTCTTCTTCAGCACTGCTCTTTTCATTCATGTTGCTACCACTTAGTTGAATAGAGGTGCCTACAAAATTAATTGATTTGAATGTATATTGCATTACTAATTTTTATTTTGTAAATTAAAAACCTGTATATTCTCAAACAAAATGTTTTTATAACTTTTTTCCAAATAACTGACAACCTTCATTTTGCATACAAACCACATGAATTTAAAAAAACATCTATAATCTATATATAAATATATCAGACAGTTTAATAAAATACATATTGCATTTATAGTTGTACAAGACCTGCTCCAAATGTAGAGCCTTTCATGTGCCAAATCTAATTAGATCAAAAGAGGCTGCTTCGTAATCTTTTGTTTGTAATGCATTCTGCATCATCCTCTGGAACCCAGGGGTAAATTTCTGTTGCTCATTTCTCACTACCAAAAGAAATACCCCTGTGCACAAAGCCTGTTAGACCTTGTTCTGGAAGTGGCAGCTTTCTATTACCATTATATCCAATTGTCTAACTATACTTGATACTGATTGGTCAACCAATCGGGAAAGAGATGAATTTCAACTTCAAGAACAAGGTCTAACAGACTTCATGCCCAGGGTATTTCTTTTGGAAGCGAAAAACAAGTGACAGAATTTTACCCCTGGTTCCAGAGGATAATTTGGCACAAGCAAAACTCAACCTTTGAAACAAGCCTTAGGAATTATAAGAAAAGTTTTTTTTCCAAGCAATATTAGGACAGAGAATTATTTCATAAGGGCTTGAACAGACTCTCTCAAAGTTGTAGATCCAGACCAAAAGTTGACCAGTTTCCTACTAGACCATATGTTGAATGGTTTTCAAACTCATCAGTGTTTAAATCACTGATCTGTAATTGACAGTAAAATCTGATTGGTTTCTGTAAATTGTTGCCAACTGGTCTGGATCTGTTCCTTGAGAGTGGTTGACAAGATCTTCCCTGACAAAAGGTGTACTTGTACTTTGATATAAGAGCAACTTAAAAACTTGCAACAAATCAAAAAATTGTCAGAAAAATGTCAAAAAAAAAACTTGGTATACTTTACTACCATTTCTTAATACCGATTTGTGTAAATCTTATTAAAGCAAATAACCTTAAAACTTTTATTACTTTCAAATATTTAGTTTCTTGTCGGTCACAAGAATGTCATGGCAAATTACATGGAAGATGGTTACTTTTACAAATATTTGGGAAAAACCTACCAAGAGTTGTGATGTCTTACAGTTTGCATAGCTTCAAGTTTATGTATGAGATAAGTAATTTTCAAACCTGCGTAGAGTTGAAAGCTTAATATTGTCACAATTATTTCCCACACCACAAAGTACTTCTAATCAACCACAATGCATAGGAAAGATAAGTAATTTTCAAACCAGTGTAGAGTTAAAAGCTTAATATTGTCACAGTTATTTCCCATACCACAAACAAGTACTCCTAATCAGCCATAATGCTTAGCAAGCAAAATCAAAAGAAATGGCAAACCTTTCAAGATTCTAAGGAGATCCACTTCAATCGGTCATTTTCAACTAACTAGTATTGAAATACAATCTTTCATTTAACATACTTTTTTGAATGAACATTGATAAAATTAATGCATATTTAACTCTAAAGATTGTTAATTTTTCTGAGATTATCAGTTGAAATTTAAATAGCATGAAAAGGTTTTTCAGAAAAAGAGCATCTGATAGAGTGGGAGGGTGCAATTCTGCACTATTTACCTAAAATCGCACCAAATCACACTATTTATTGTTTGTATCAAAATTGTATCACATGAATTTGATTTAATAATTATAATTTACAGTTCATTTCAAGTTAATTATCACCAGTGTTAATAAAACACCTTAATTACTTAAATTAGTAGCTTATAATTCTTGTACTTAGAATCATCCATCACTGCAACTGAAGATGTCAAAAGTTTCTGACAAAACATGTCTTGCAAAACTTTAGAAAGATGTCTTATGTTTTTAAAATTCTTCTGAACTAAAATTAACTTTCATATTTATCATTTTTAGGTAGATATCATTCCTTTTATGGCAGATTTGAGTTTCTAAAACATGTTAGTCTATGTTTACAAGAGAAAAAATCAACTTGCAATTGCTACAAGACTCTGGACACTAGTTTCTTTTCTAAGAAGGTTTTTCCGCTCTGTTGTCCAGTCATAGTTTGAAATAAAAATGAAGATGTTTTTTGAATAAATTAAACTCTCTAAATATTAGAACTTCCACACCATTTCTAAAAACACACTGTTCTGACACACTATTTTGTTTTTTTTCCACACTTTACTTGATGCTCTGCATAAAATAACTTATCCAACAAATCTTGAGAACATTTACATCTTATTGGCTGTTGTATCACTTCATTATCAGCCAATCAGAATCAATCATTCTCATGTTCATCAATGCAAATTTCCAGTAGTAAACAAAACATAGGTGCAAAATGCATTGACCCTTTTCATGCAGCAGCCATATTGGTTAAAACAATAGGTTTGAATCCCAAGACATAACCTGAACCTCACTTTGAATTCAAAATGCTCCAAACAATGGTTTTAGTCTCATGGGAATAAACATGGCTGCCTCATGAAAAGAGTCAATTGTGGCCAACTAGGATCCTTGAAAAAGGAGAAAATTTGATCTACATCTACAACTTTAATTCATAAAGGTTTCCCATTACATGAATATAAATAATTATGTTGTGCAAAGTGTGTGATGTCCAACTCTCAGTAGGTTTTCTTAAATGTCTAACTTACCTGATTATCTAACACAAAACTATGATATTCTTACAAGTAATAACAAACTGCCTACAATTAATTCTAATGGAACATAAAAATTTTAATTTATTTGGACTTTAACAGATGATTATTTTATGAAAGTTATGCTTGTTGACACTAAACAATTTATACCCAGTATATTTCATTTAAATCCAAGAAAAGGACTAAAATATTTTTCCTAATTCATATTGATAAATATTTTAAATTTAACGTTCCTTTTTTAACACAATAAAACAATCTAAATATTGAAAAATATTGCTTGCTCTCTGCACAGCATCTGTCCAACCTTAATAAATATAAAATATTGTAACAATATTTATCACATACATGTTTATAACATACATTCATTATTATCAAAATATACATGACAATCAAAATTGTTCATTGGAATGTATTCGATATTTGGCATGTCATCTTTACGGGCATTCCTAAACATGTTACTATTTTCCATTTATGTAGTTCCTATGAAAAAAAGAAAAAAAGCACGTCACTTATAAAAATGAGTGTAGAGCTGACAACTCACCTTTTCAGCACTACCCCTCAAATGGAGTACTTTGTTTAATTTACAGTCGCCAAGATGTTAGGATATTTTCATTGAATTGTCATACAAATGTAGTGCCCAGGGAGGGGGTACTTCCATATATGTACTATACAGGGATGATCCCCTGAACAGGGTATGGTTTTTGGAGTTTCTTGCAATTGTCATGAACAGGGTATCCTTTTCCCAATTTTTGTCATTTTCAGGGTACCTATTTTCCAAATAACCTTAGTCACAGTCATAGCCATAGTTTCATATTGTTTGTTTGTCACAAAAACAATACTTGAGCTACTATTAGATCTTTTGTCATTGTGTCTTGTTTAAGATGTACAATTTTAGCAATTGGCACTTAACAGGATGAGAGTATAGGGTTTGTCATGAACAGGGATATACAATCTTACCCTTTGTCATTAAAAGGGTACAAGAATTTGAGTTTTTCATTCATAAACAGGGTAACAGTTTTAGGATCCAAGCAGAACACCCCTACCAAAATTCTGCTGGAGTACTCCCAGGATGCAGGGCTTAAATCAACTTCATTTTCAACCAGGCCTTACATAAGTTGAAAGGGCTTATGGTATTTGGCGAAACGAAACAAGGAATAAAATATAAAACATACCTATTTAAACCCGAAAATTGGTGAGAGTTTGGGTAGGCGGTCAATAATTAGCATACAACGTCAACTACAGGACCACAAAAGCAGTTAGAATCAATATCAATACTTATACAGTATGTTGTCTATGGGATCTAATGTGTTGTTCTGAAAAGGAATAAGAATATGGGACTGTGGTAGCAGTTTATATAGTATAAGTTTGCTACTGAACCATGGCAACCACTGGGGACAACCAAGACAGAATCAGTACTTTCTGGTATACTACATATGCCAGCTACTGGATGTCCATGGTAACAATTTTTCACAGTAAAGCTCCTCAAAAGTATTGATGCTTGAATAAATATTAACTCAAACACACACCATATTTCTACCTATATTTAAATTTCTTATTCTTACAACTGTCTGCCATACTAAATTTCTTTCATCCTTTATCTTATGCTAAATACAGTTAATTTACTTATGGAACCTCATTATCCCCCACACACACACACAACACTAAGTTTCTTCCCCTATCGATACTTGAGATACCTGTTATACCCATCCTTTTTAGGTTAGTTTTAAAAGGTAAGTATGTTTTATATTTTATTCACTGTTTTCGTTTCGCCTTATAACATAAGCCCACGTTTACTTATTCACGTCAGTTGCATTGGTTATAACCGTACGTAACTTAAATAAGCTTACTGTTATCAGCCTCTTTAGAAACTTATCGAAAGGGGCTCCTCGAAAGGATATTCAATGCTCTACAACGCTGTACATTATATTATAAGCATAGTTGTTTATTTATTTAACTCAATCTTATGTTTTGACCTCAAAATTCTGTTTAAGCTTGCTTCGCTCGTGATTCACGTTAAGCTTGAGCTTAAATTGTTTTAACATGTAAACGATGGGAGAAATCTTAAAGCGTATTTCGGATTAAGATATAAAATAGGTGGCTAAGGTAAACTTGTTATTATGTACTATTTTGATACAAGAAAAGAAATAAGTTATCACTTACCATTGATTCAAGGTCAGATAAAAGACTTTCGTCCTCGCTGCCATTTTGTTTCCTAATTGTAAGGCCTATTCATCCAATCGTTTCCCTCGTACTATTTTGTCTCAGCTTCTAAGCAAGTATTTGATTGGCAAATGAAACTCAGTACACGACTTCCGCTTTTGACATTTGCTTTTTTCTAAAGAATCCTTAGATTTTAAGTGATGAAGGACAAATATCAACCTATGAATTCAATTCTCGCCTAAAGATGTTCCTAAGGAACATCAGTTTCGATGGTTATATTATTACGAAAGTAAAAAATAAGCAAAAATTTTAAATAAGTGCTTGCAAAATTTTTAAAACACTGGTTGCCAATACCCTGCTAGCAGAGACTGGAGTGGCGGACGGGAAAAGACGTCTGCAAACAGGATATCTTCCAAATGATTCGAATTAAAGTGCTTTGAGTGCTTCACTCTGATCTTCAGTCAAAGTTCTGAGAAATTTCCAGCTATCTAGTTTTAAAAAGTATCAAAGATCCGTCATAAATTATTATGAAGTAACACCACAGAAATCGATTCAAGACTATTCGTTCCTGTATTAAAGATTTGCAGACAAACATAACACTTACATAAATGTATGGTCTATCCAGAAGAATTAAAGTACCAAGTTAATTTGAGAAACACTGCCTGAAATTTACTTCCAGCAGTAATGAATTTAGGTGTTACGTATGTATGCAACACCGCCCGCTTTTTCGCAAGTATTTCACAATATCGTATGATAGGTAATACTTTAGTTTGACTCTACCTTGCTCGTACGAGGCTCCAGTTATGGAGTGGATATCCATGTAATTACTAACTGGCTGTAACAAATATTAAAGGTCAACTGAGTCAGTATTCACATCTTATTATGACTATAAATGTGAGCTGAGCTTTAAGCACAATAATCATATTGACGTACCAAGTTAAGCTAAACTATACATACTAAACCAACTATGATGCAGTAGCGACAGTCATGATGCTTAAATAAAACAAACCTTGAAAAATGTAAAAGACAACCGGCCAAGGAATTTAATTCTTCAGAAGCAATTCACAACTCCTTCCATCTGAGGTGGTCTGAGGTCGCCAACTATATAGTTAAAACAGGATGTACAGACGAACAGTTGTAGTCACGTGACCAAGTCCATGGTATAACGTCCTACAACATTATCACCTCTTGATTTCTGAAATAAACTATTACTCGTAAGAGATGTTTGTAAACTTTGGTGTAACCACCCGCAAACTTGGTGGTTAGTCGACAGACGTGTTTTACGCCAGTAAAAACGTTGGATTTTTTTCTCTCTCTCTCTTTTTTTTTTTTTTTTTTTTTTTTTTTTTTTTTGGTACAGCTAAGGGTGTCATAGGCTGGATAGGCTGGAAAGAAGGGGGGAGAGCCCATGCATAGAAAAGCCATCGTGGTAAAGAAGAGAACAATATACAGAATATAGACCCCGTATATACGTAGCAACGGTTCGGTGAAAGGGGCGCAATCCCGGGGGTACTCCAGCAGGATTTGGGTGCATGGGGGTGTTTCGCTAAAAAACCCAAATTCTTATACCCTGTTTGTGACAAAGGGTATGATTGTATATATCCCTGTTTATGACAAACCCTATACTCTCATCCTGTAGCACCAATCGCTAAAATTGTACATCTTGATCAAGACACCATAACAAGAGATCTAATAATAGCTTAAGTATAGTTTTCGTGGCCAACAAGCAATAGATGAAAATATGGCTGTGGCTAAGGTTATTCGAAAAATAGAAACCCTGGAAATGGCGACAAAAATTGGGAAAAAGGATACCCTGTTCATGACAGAAACTCCAAAAAACCCATCACCTTGTTCAGCGGATCATCCCCGCATAGTCCATATATGGTAGTACCCCCGTTGGTGCAATACATGAGAGGAGGGTCATGAAGTGGTATATAAAATGAAAACTGGGATTTGATACACTGGGACTGGGATTAATAATCAAAGAAACAATAGAAAAATGAGAATGGGATTGAGATTTGAGCAAACCATGCTGGGACTATGAAATTTAAACTTGGATTTGGGTTTTATTTAGGCTTTGAAAATGGGATAAGGACTCATATTTCAGGACCCTCAGAGAGCAAAGGTAATTATTTTTTAGAATCGATTCCTATTGTGCAATAGTCCATTTCACAGTTCCCGGCGCCATTTGGAATTTGTCACCAGAACGAGGCTGAGGTTGAGTCGCTTCGT
>JANTNT010138084.1:0-10586 GCA_024752375.1 Entacmaea quadricolor
GGAATCAAATAACAAAGGCTTGCAAGCCATAATGATGTACATAACAATAGAGCCTAATGAGAAATCTTTTGTTAGCTGTACCACAGGGAGCCCACCTTAGTCCACCCTTTGCTAAGGTGGGCTCCCTGTGGCTGTACACCGACATGGCGGCTGTGGCTCATGGGAAAACCAAGAATTAGACTCTTAAATGGCTTTTGTATTCAAGCATTGTGATTGGATAGTGTCTGCTTTCTTGCTTTCTGGTTGGTTCAGAGCGGAATCCATTCAAGAGGCACAGTAGCGTACGTTTCCACCTCATGTAATACGAAAGCTATTAGATTTTGTTTTGCAGATTTATTGGAATCACACTGATAATTTTCAACATCTAAATATCGTATTAGTTTTAAATATAGGAACAAAATTCACTCGGTAACACATCCTGCACTCTCAAATCGGTTGACATCAAAAGTTCGCGGTGCGTCAGCGATTAAAATATGGACTGCAAGTAGAATTGATTGTATCGTTTTTATTAATCTTAAAATTCGAAGGGCTTTAAGGATTAGGTCGTGTTTACTTAAAGTCTTAATGTGGTATTTATACAATATATGTATGTTAACCTTGCATAAATTAATGTCTGTTTACTACACTGGCGAATACTAGGGTGTACGTTAGGGAACGGAGGGGAGGGTTGGGAGGGTTTAGCATCCCCCCTTCCCTATTACCAGATATGTAGTTGAGTCCATGAAAATATTTTTTACCTTTCTTGACAATAAAAATACAACCCAAAATATGCCTCAAAGAATAAATAATTTTACCCTAAATGTCCGGTAATACGCGAAACAAATTCTTGCAACTTTTCGTGCAGCACTGTTGCGTTGCAAGTCGCAGAGGTTATTTTGCTCGCATTAGCAATCCGCGTGCAACATTGTGTGTGTGTGTGTTTTGTTGATGTTGTTGTTGCGAAGAGAAGATTGCTTCTACTTCGTGCAACAATCAACTTTTTTCCGTGTGGAGTGGATATGGGAGCTCTGCAACTTGCAACGCAATAATGTTGTATTATCGCTTTTGCCGCCCCAAAAAATCTGTACCCTAAAACTCAAACCAAGTTCATTATTTCATAAAAGGTATTGCATAAATTCCTCGTTTGTGCCAGAACTATTTTTGATTTCTTTTAGCTCAGTATTTTGTACTCAAAAAGTTTCGACATCTTTAACCTTATCCTTTCTTCGCTTCTGCTTCCTTATAATCTTCCTTATAGTATAGACAATTTACTGGATATGAGCAAACGCGCGGTCTATTCGTGGAATAACTGCTAAATATACCGGTATATACTTATATGGCAGTTTCTTTTTATAATACAAGTGTTTATTTACACTATAAGATATAATAGTCCCGTACTCCATTATTTGGTAGTTATTTGCTTTAAAGGTTAGCTTTTTCGCCTCTTTGGTTCAGCTTGAAACTTGTAAAGGTTGCTTTCTACTTCGTATGAAATATTATAGATAGAAAGCTGCATGAAATGAGCTGGTGTTGACAGCCAATTGGTGTTCAACAATGAAGTTCAATAGATTGAGTACGTTGTCAGCTTATTGCTCTTGTTATTGTCAGGGTCATAGTAAAGCCATTTTAACTATTTTTCGTATACAACAATTTGTTATGCCTGATCTAGCTTGACATTGACCCGTTCCCCCCTGAGTTATTATTGAGGCAAAAACCCATTAGGAAAATTAGTAGTTTTGTCTGGAATTAATGGTGAAATCATTCTAATGTAACTTGCGGCTTTGAGAAGCTCTTATCACATAGTTCTTATTCCACGGCTCTTAACTACCATCCTTCCATGCACTTTGTCTCTGTTTTTTGATTAAAACTTCATGCAACAAAACCTAAAAATATCTAAATACACATCAGTGGTTTCGCCTGAAACTTGCTTTAAGTAGGAAAAGATTGGCTAAAATTGATATAGCTGATGGATCCAGCATTGGAATTCCCATTATTTTTTCTTCAGTCTTAAGTATTGTGTAAGACCTGAGGTGTCTCGGGTATACTTGTTCCATGCTTCTCCTGGCAACCCCTCGTTGAGTCGATGACGTCACATAACTATTATGTGGTAAATAAAGCATCGTGGAATGGTATTTTAGTATTTAATTAGTCTACACTGACAAACGCTTTCTACGTCAGTCTCTTCATCCGAGCAGTATAAATTTCTTCCTGGTCTTGCATATCGTTATTACAGAACATGTACAGTCGCATGTATATTGTTGTTTTCAGAAAAAAATAACGTCTAATTCTACTCTAACCGACTATTTTCACTACTTATTGCCCTGCAGTATATTTTCTCCTGATCTTTGTTATATAGCGTACATCATTCATGTGTAGCCGCACGTATCGTGTCGCTATGGAAACAACACCCATTCTTCTACTCCAATTAAGACTAATCTCTGCCATCTATTATAATCGTCACTGCTCATATTGATGTGCCTAGCTATTTCTTACTGCATTATTCTTTTATCGTGTTGTCTCTTACATAAAAGGCGACAATTTTATTATTTAAATTGAATCCGTTTTTCTGATAACTGCGTTAAACCTCTATTCACGCGACTATTTTCTCCCCTGATGTTTTGAGAGATCCGCGGCTTCCTTTTTCATGAATACCCAAACGTTTAACAAATACAATTCAGTATTGAACGTTACATTTTATCTCGTCGGTCCATGTCTTGTAAGTTTCCACTCTCGTGGTGATCGTAGACTGTAGTGGTTAAAAGCGATCCCCTGGGTCCCTGACTAAGGTACTGGTTGACCATCGAATGGCCTTCCCCAGAGGGGTACAGTTTTATGTATAGTTTCCTGAAGAGCCTTTTGAACGCTCTTCGGTATGTACGATTCATACACGTGTAGATTATGGGGTTTAGACATGAATTGAAGTATTCCAGCCATTTAATGATGTTAAAGAGAGCGAAGGGAGGTTTGAATGTGGTACTGAAAGCGTGTCCAAGTATTACTGTGAAGAAAGGCAGCCAACAAACTAAAAATCCTCCAATGACAACCGCGATGGTTTTAGCGGCTTTCATCTCATTGGCATGGTTTTTTCCTATCCTCTTGACTTGAGTGCGTACCACAAGAAAGATGACCATGTACATGAAGATGACGATGGTTAGAGGAAGAAAGAAGCAGACGATGGATACAAAGAGCAGGAAGCTTCTACCAGGCCATTTAGCTGTGCGCGCACACGACACAGAAATGGCGTACACCCAGATAAAGGCAATTACAATGATGGCTCTTTTAGATGTGACGAGTTTGGGGTATTTAAATGGAACGGTAATAGCCAGCATACGATCTACACTCACTGCTGTCAGGTTGGTGATTGACGCAGTCCCTCCGAGAATGTCAATACAATCCCAAAACATTTTCAATCCCTTTGATAAAACCCATTGATTGGAGGTCAGTTGAAGATGCAGCCAAAACGGCATAGCTAGAAGTGCCACGAGAATGTCTGCCAGACTCAAACTGACGATGAAATAGTTACATATCGTTCGAAGGTCGGCAAACATGTAAAAACTCGCAAACACAAGGCCATTGCCGACCAGAGTCATAACAATTAATAAACTTACAAAGAAGGCTGCAGTTATGTTTTCAGTGCTTGGCGTGAAGGCTTGAGAACCTTGAAACATATCACTGGCATTTGTTGTATTCATTGTTCAGTTGCAAGGGTCTCCTTTAGTGTAGTTCTGTACCAAGAAGAGGTGCTTACTGAAATGAAATTCCAAACGTATTGATGTTAGACAGAGTACGAACAAAGAACATTGGTTGGTCAATATCTTATTCACAGCCCTCGGGCAATTAAAATCAAAAATAACTATTCGTTTGTTTAGCACGTTTGCACTTGTTAATTCGTGTGTACAGTAGAATCTGGCTCACTTGGGATTAAATTTGATAAGGGGCTAAAAAATCCCACGCTAACTATTATTATTATTAATATTATTACTACCTCACGCCATGTTTTATTTAGAAATCTGTGAAAACTGATATAAGAAGTAGAAATTGGTCTTACTGAACCAAATCTAATTCAAAGTGGATCCTTGTGAAAGTCTTGTACAAATGGAATGAAAGTACTTCAATGGCTTTCGGCAAGAATGGGTGGATTCCAATAAATATCAATTTGCTTCTCACCTGACATCTGAGAAAGAGAGTTAAAAAAATCTCGAGATCCCAGTGAGATTGACCAATTCGCAACATTTCGTTTCCTATTCTTCACCTTGTTCTCACGAGTCAAAATGACTTGATTTGTTTGTCCACTTACATGGTTAGTTTGTTCAAGCTGTAGATTTACTCTTCAAGCAAAAAGTCTAATTCCTTTATCGCATAGAGACACGCATTTGAAGTCAGGTCTCAAAGAATTTATGACTGACATGTGTTGACGCTACACTTATTTTCATGTAAATAGGAATGCTTTTTCTTTTGTACATGAATTGAAAAACATCCGTCAATGTACAGATGATAGCGGAACTATCTCGTGTGGGAGGATTCAGCCCAACGCGTTTTTAATTCTTTTTGTTAGCCATAGTACTCCCGTGATGAATTGGCTGTGCTATTTTTACGATTTTAAGTGAATTTCGCACAAATGTTTCAAGAGCCAGATCTATGCCTTACTATACAACTTTTTTTTCAAAAAATAGAAACAAAAGGAAAAAACGTTCTATCAACATAGTTTATTGCTGGCTTTCATACATTTTTCGACATCAACGCAAGTTCAAAATAAAGAACTTGATACCAAATACAAAAACTATAGAGAAAATTAAACGAGAAAAAATCTTACCCAGTAGCTCGCATGTGTTCCAACTGTAAACTAACTGAACTGGCATGACCTAGGCGTCCTTAAACTACTTCATTTCACCTTCAAAGGAAAGCTAAATATTGGATACTTTCGTGCGTAACGAAACAGAAAACACGCCTCACGCACGTTGTGCTCTGCTTTGTTTGTTTGTTTGTTTTTCTTTCTTTCTTTTCCATTTGCTTTTAATTTCCTTTTTCTTATTATTCTAAAACTAATACTATATTTTACAATATACAAAGTTTTACCGACCGAATGAATTTTAAAAAGAGAGATTACAAAAATGTCAAAGTTCCGGATTCTATTTAGCGGTACTAACCTTGATATCTTATGTTACCGCGATCCCTTTGGCTCAGGAATTATTTTCTTAGGTCTTCATATATTCAATAGACTGAGCTAGTGAGACTAGGGTTTATTTATTATGAACGAGACAGAAGAGACGCGACGTGCTTATTTGTAATTTTTGTTGAATCGCTTTGAGGTAATCATGTCTTCGAAAGAAAAGCTAAATCTACTTGCGATCTGGAAAAAATAAATTAAAAACAGATCAAAAATCCTTATTAGTTCATTATAAGTTCTCCTTTGTGATCCAGAATTCCTTAGATTTGGGTTTCCGTGCTTTGTTTCAATCTAATACATGTTTGCAAGGAGATCATCATCTCGTTTCCCGATTTTCTCGCAAGATTGCAACCCCCAAACACAAAGAGAGCCAATCAAGGAAATAAACTTATAACTTCTTTTCTAACAAAGATTCTATCTATGGCTGTTTTTTTTTTTTTTTTTAACCTATACTTGAAATAAATTGCTTAGGACATCTCTGGAGTAGCTAATGCGGAGTAAAACAAATCTTTCTACGGCCTGATAGGTTCGCTTTTCACAGTATTTGATTACCATTAATGGGTGTATTGTTAGTAGAACATATCGTCTATCTAACTGATGACGTCCTTGCCGGCGACATTAGTGATTTTACTTCGTCCATGATACAAACTAGTAGACACTAATTCCAATGTTGTCTTTTGTTTTCTTTTGACTATTATACACTAAAGTATACTTCTTTCTTTCACGGGCAAAGTAAAATCACTCTTATAGTTCTGAAAAATTGCTGTCTATAATGGGGATATCTGTAAATTTATATTAGAATTTTATTACCATTTTGAAGAACAGTAGTTGGGTTGTTGCTAAAAGTTTTTCTGCCATTAACGAAGGTAACTATTGCTTGCATTAACAGATAGTTCTTAAAACGAATTTCTATGTTTTTGTGATAATATTCAATAATAAACGTATATTACCCGGTTACACTGCAGAATTTCACTGTATGGAGTAGTTTTCGTGTACCGTACCGTGACTATTGAATGGCTTCCGTTTTGAACCAATCAGAAAGCGAGAAACCAGACACCATCCAATCACAATGCTTGAATACGCAAGCCATTTAAGGGTCACGGTACCGCACGTTTTCCACTCATACTTAAACTGCTCTACTTTTTTGGACGTGACTTTCGTATTCATGCTTGACGCAGATGACAATCAGAATAATGAATAGTTATCCAAACAATCTTTTCTTGAAACGAAAAATTGTTTTAAATGTTTAATCAACATGTTTTGCTCGAATCTGACGTCAGTTTGGTATACTCGTTTCTTATTCACGCTGTTCAAAATTACCTTCCAACCAATCTATCGTTTCTATGCGTTATTCACCACCGCAGTTCAAACTAGATTACTTGGTATTTTTTATATTGTATTGATTTAAGACCCATACTAATATATCCATATCTATCTCACCTATAAGGTCTGTATTGTATGAGACTTTTGCCAGTGGCGAGCCAGGAAATAGCCCTGATGCATTTGAAACAGTGTCGGAAATTCGCCTTTGGGGTATTACAGATAAGAACACGGAGACCTTTTGATGGTAGTTTAGAGCCAAAACGTAAACTGGGGGAGCGAAAACGCTGTGTCTGAGAATATCAAAGACATTTCGGCCTAGGGGCAAAGTTCTGAGATAAACCTTTAACTTATCTTCTTGCGTTGTTTTGAGTTTGTTAAAGGTAGTGAGCGTAAGGAATGGTAAAATGTTCTCGTTATGTACGCAATGCTCCTGTAATTAACTATGTTTTTAAAACTCTTCCAAAAGGGTTTGGTCGTCTGCCTGTTTGGGCTTGAGCTTTGGGTTTCCGAATATGTAGAAACTTTGTTGGAAAACGTGACTTAGTACACACTATACCTTAAAGTTGATTTTTTTTTTTTTTGCGGGTTTCTACCACACGCTATGCCGCGTTACTTCAAAACAAGACCGATAGATCAACCACATCATTACTCATCCATAGAGCTGTTTTCATACGAGTGGGAAACGTAGGTTACTGTGATTCTTAAAGGCTTCCGTATTCAAACATTGTGATTGGTTGGTTTCTGTTTTCTTACTTTCTGATTGGTTCAAAGCAGAAGCCATTTAAGAGTCACGGTACGGTACGTTTCCCACTCGTACAATTTCAAACTGCTCAAATATCGAACCTTGCTTAAATACACTGAAGTTAGAATTTTCTTCAAATCTTTTTAGATCTAATATTAGCCTACTTAGAACCCTTCTTGTTGCACAAAAATATAAAATACAGGCGATGATAGTTTATTTGTTAAACGCTTCAAAGGAAAACATTTTCAAAAACAACTTCTTTATTCTATTTTAAAAAGCTTTAATTCGAAAGTAACCCATTCAGCTATAGGCTGGTTTTCATAGGGCCTCATGACATCAAGTTGGAATAGGCTCTTTGCAGCTAACAGTCACGTGCTGATATTTCGCTTCAATAACGAACGAATTCAGCTCTTGATCCAATGGGAAAGGCTCTACTGGAAGGCAAATAAGCTTTAAACTACGCTGTATTTTGAGATCGGCGATCGCTTCAAGATATAAAATATATATTTTTTATTAGGTTTGGAGACAACCCTACTAAACAAACAACACTTCTCACATAGGACTACGAGCCGACTAGAACACGGTTCACATTGGTGAGAGACGAACGCTCTCACCTCTGCCACACCCTTGCTTTCCTAAACCTATTCGTGATTGTCGACACACTCAACCTAGAACACTCTTTAATAGATACTTAAAGTTAATAATTGATTTTAATTTTTGATTTTTAATTTATAAGAATTTATGAGAATTTTACGAAGATGTTACAAATGAAAATACGGGTCTAAGTATTTTGCCACACTCGCTACAAAAACAAATACAAATATGTGTGTGTGTGTGTGTGTGTAAAAATTAACCTTCGATTGTTTTGTTTGTGATTGTTGATTTGTTTTTATCTACATTAATATTTAGATAATTTTTAGATTAAATTTTTGATTGTTATTTATAAATTTCTTTGTTTTCTATCGTTTTTGTACTATTTTAAAATAATTTTTACCGAGCCTCGATAATCCTCTTATCCTTCCTACGGAAACACCAAAGAAAAACCTTGACACATTCCTTTAATTTTTCACACTTATTCTACGTCATCTGAGGATTTCTGTCATCGTTTTTCTTCACAATTGATGCTACATGGCATAAAAATATGGTATTCTAAATGGCTGTTTGTACTCGATGGACGTCGTTTGAGTTGATTTGAAGTCGATATATCGATACTTATCGGTCTATTAACGGATTAGAAGGTATTAAGTAAGATACGTCACGGTGTGTTTGTGACGTTTTCCATAGTAAGTATATCCACCTCGCTTTTCTTTTCCTTTTCTTTAAACTGATGTTCTTAAATGACAAATTGTACAAAGATGAAAAAGTAGGTCATCGAATTAAAACACGTGATCCTCCCCCCCCCCTTTTTTTTTGTCTTTAAACCACGATCCCTTTGTGGAAGTTTTTTCTCGGCAGGAGTACGAAACACGGAATTCAAACAAAATATCAATTTGTTCGAAAACAAGTAAGATAAAGACAACTAAGTATGTTTCTAACAAAAACGTTTTCGCTTTCCAACGGACGAACAGTTTGTTAGGGACTGTGTAATAATTATCAGGAGGGGGATCTAAAATGAGTACACTATGGCTTATAGTTAATTTAACCCCCCCCTGCACAAAGGTTGAAATAACTTCTAACTCATGGGAAAGTCGGGTTAAAGCTGGAAATAAGCGTACAACCATTCCACTTCTGACCTCCAGCCACAACTTTTTGAAATTTTGTGCGAGCAAGGCGAGCAAATTTTTGATACCTTTTTGGCCAATAAACCTTTTTTCTGCGAGCGAAGGAAGGCTTTTCTGGCCTTCAAAGATGAGAATTTTTTTATTTAACTTAACTTGAGCGTAGCGAGCGAAAACGTTTGAGTATAGAAGTATATATGAAAAGGGGATAGCCCTCCCCTTGAGTCTGCAAATTTGGCTAATGACCCTCCCCTCTGAGGCCCCAGCCCTCCCCCCCAATAAAAAACGTACCTTCCCTAACATACTATAACTTAAAACAAGCAATTAACAGTAAAAATGAAAATAGATGAATGAGGAGGTCAAATCAAACAGGCAATAGAGTTAATCACCGTGTGTTTACATTGATAGACTGTAGATCACCATAGGTTACCTATTACCTCCCTACAGGTAGTAAAGAGTCTTAACACAGTTCAGCCGACCTCATTTAAAAATAGCTCATCTTTCAGAAGTAAACATTAAGATTCTAATTCTTGGCTTTCACCTATTCCTTAGGGAATAAAATAACGAAATTATGACAGCCATGCTGGTACGTGTAAATCCGGAGTCGCCCATGCACCACCGTCTGAACAAAGACGGTGATTGGATGAAGAAACAAAAGAATAATAGAGCAAGACAAAACGAGCCATGCAAAACAAAGACATGATAAAACAATGTCTTTGTTATACATGGCTGATTCTATTTTCTTGTACCATTATTCTTTTGTTTCTTCAGCCAATCACAGTGTTTGTTCAGACGGGTGTGGGTTACCCACAATCAGTGATAAAAAGTGGCAATTTACTTTTTCATCAAATTCGAAACTCGGATGTCGAAAAATCGACTTTTCAGCTTTCAAAGATGTCGAAATGCTTAAAACTTCACAGCTTTTTGGATGATTTTTGAAAAAGCAAAGCACCAAGGGAAAAGCTACCTTTTGTTTTGATAAAAAAATAGGGATTTCCAAGTTTTGTGTTCGATAGAGATTATAGAAAAATGCATGCCTTTTTTCTTCTTTTTACACGCTACAAAATTCGGAATAGTTCACAAAGGGTACCTTTTTGCTGTTGCGTCTTCCGAGACAACGTTTTAAACAAAGTACCTTTTTGTCTGCTAAACGATTTACAGTCAATGATTCAGTTCCCGCTAAAAATGGTTAAAATATTAGTTTAGCTTTGAACAAAATGGCGGCTGTGACGTCACGTCAAAATCAAGAATTTCTTCTCCTTTCTCTTTCTTTTCTCGTTTATTCTTGTTCGGTCTTTTTTCTATTTCCTAACTATTCTTTTCTCCTCTATCCTTTTCTATTCCGTTTTCTTTCGTATCTCTTTTCTATACTTCATCTGTTTTCCCTCATTTCTTTGTTTGTTAATATCATACTAGTTATTCGGTTCCTTGAATCGTTCAACCCTTTCAGTGTGTTTTTTTTTTTTCCCGAAAAAATCATTTTGTTTTATTTTTATTTTTATTTCTTTTTGGTTTCTCTTCTATGAATATAATATTCCCTTGAGCATTGTTTAGTGGAATTGATATACAGCCCTATACTTCTCATGGTATTTATAGTGTTAGATACAGTTATCAATACTAGTACAGTATGGTCACGTTTATACAGCCCTATAATACT
>JANTNT010138195.1:0-10585 GCA_024752375.1 Entacmaea quadricolor
TCATGATCGAACTTACATTAGAAATTTCTACTAACACTACTCTCACTTAAATCTTTCCTGGAAAACCCTATTTCCTCGTTGGCATTTAGCGATAGCTGTGGCTAGTAATAATTATAATACAACTATCTGAAAAAATTCTGTAATTTGGATGGTCGAAAGCAGCTGTATTTCAGCTCACTTTGAAATAACTTCATATAAAAATGTCAGTTTTCATGTTATAGTCGTATAAACAAATGATATATTTTTTACATGTTTTGCATTAGTTATAACTTAGACCTTTTATTTCTCCTCAAATCACTTTTTTATTGTTTAGTCAAAATCATTTACTGTTTCTAACGTCGATGATGCCTCAACTGTAGTTAAGATGTCACTTGAACAATTCCAAATTCAGGTAAATATTGTGCTTTTTTTCACGTCACATTTCAAATACGTAGTTATAGGTAAATTAATATGTATTTTTTTTAATTATCACTGACCAGTAATATGGTGTAATGCAACTGATTTTATCATTACATTTGCAGACTGACGATGCTAGTGAATATCATTTATGGGTTTTATCCGGCAAGGAAAGTTGCGCATATCCGTTACTTGGTAAGTGTAATAACGACTATAGATCGGATTTCAAGGTAGGTTGGTATATCAAAGGGAAAAAGAATATAACGTAATGTGGTATGAACCACAGGAAGCCCAGTTTAGAAATAGGTGAAAAAGTTAAATAAAATCAAAATAAATGGAGTTTTATTGTAATTTTGTAGTTTGAGACCGAGATGGTCTGCTAATTATCGTAAGAGAATGAAAAAACAAGGGGGGAAAATGATCGTAAAACACTTACTTTATCGATTTTTAATTTCCCTATATAAATTCCCTGTGGTCTTTGCTGCCTCTTTGGTAGATATATCTTTACAAGGTTGGAAAACGATCTGCCTAGCAACCACTTCTAGCGATGAATTACTTGTCTTTTCCTCGACAAACTCACCAAACTGAAAAACTTAATCAAAATGCTCTCTAACATCGGGAATTCATTTACTGAAAACTCTTTCGGCTTTTCTTGAAGTTTTACTAGTAGAAAAAACCGAGAATAAGCGTTTTGCAAGCGAGGGCGAAAACCTGACACATGCTGTACAGTAACCATGTACCAGATGACGTAATTTTTTTTGACAAACTTACGCTCCCTCTCCGCGCGTGAATTTTTAGTATAATCAAACGGTATCAAACACCACGACAAATTCATCCCGCGGTACCACGGCTCCCTGTGGTATGAACATTATAGTTTAAAATTGTTTCGACAAACAATTTTAATCAAGGAATTCCTCTAACATCTCCTTCATACTCCATATATACATATTCTACATCTACGTGTCGAAAAAGATTTCATTGATGTCTTTGCTTTTGCTATTTGAAGGTCATGAGTTCCCGTTTGCCATCAAGATGAACCATATGAGAGAGGCCTCTACTTCTGAAGACGATGGCTGTGGTGTCTTTGACTTTGATCAACAGCTTCCATCAATGGATCCTTTGTCACCTAACACGCAATGTCAATTTATCCTGACCAAAAGTAGAAAAGCATCTAAAATATCCTCAATTGGTAAGAAATAACACAACCATAAATTTAATTTTAGGTGACCACGTGCGCGCACGCACGAATACCGGTAAGTTTCTATCATGTTTCATGACATTCGAATTTTTTAAAAGGCACCATTGGCTTTTTGAACTTCAAGAGGAAAACCTCTCAAATTTTGCCCAATTTTGGGATATAACAAGTGAAAGTCGAACTTTTTAGATTTTTTTTTTTTTTTTTTTTGGCTTTTTCTCACAAAAACCAATGTGTACATTATATACGAGCATTCTCTGAAGATGACCGCTAAAGTCGAAAGCTCAGGAAAAATATAAATAAGATAAAACGAAAGTTGATGTAACATCAATCATTATCATGAAGCTTAATCCAACCTACGAACATCTCTTTAACTTAATATGTATATTATTGAGTTCGTTTTTGAAAACATAAGTCTGTAACACTTTAAAGTCTTTATTATTATGTTTCGTGTTTGTGTAAACGTACAATAATTTTATTTAACTCTCAGAGGGGCAACAGTCTTCGCGGAAGTGGAAGAACCCCATTAAAAAGTCCCCCATAATAAACTGGGCGATGCACAAAAAGACGACAGGTTCTAAAAACCAAAATGCTGAATTACAGTCACCACCGTCGGGAAAGTAAGGAGGCCATTTATTTGAGTATTTGATTATCTCTGTAGGGCAATTGCATTTGTATTTTGAGATGCCGTTTTCTTTCTTCTCACCCCCGCAGGATTACTAGGATTATCGTTTGTTGATTTTTCATACCCCCCAAGAATTTCCCTTTTCTTCTCCCTGTTGACCCCAAGAATTTACAGAAGAAAAAATTATACCCCGGATTTCCACTTAATTACAATCCTTACCCCCTAGGATTTCCTGAGACTGATGCATAAATATGAAATTTTTGACAATGCGACAAAAACTCTGTATTGGCTAATACCAACCGGAAGTGAGAGTAGAAGATAACCTGGACACCAATGTACTCAGTTTGTATGTTTATGTGTAGGTTATTCGAGTTGCCTTTAGATGTGCTGTGTACAGAAGAAGAACCAGTTCCTAAACCAATACAAGATATTCTAAGACATATGTTTCGTTATGGTCCTGGGGTGAATGGAATCTTCCGAAAATCTGCGAATGCCAAACGAGCTAAAGAGATCAAACTTGACCTTGATTCAGGTAGGCTAATCCGTTTCAAGGATATCAACAAGTGTTTGCTGGAACAATTACACCCATTGTTTTGATTACGCGACAGTAGCCGTACTTATATGGCAAAGTGGGCGGGCGCTAATATCAAGAATCCCACAAAAGTCGGTGAAAATGGTAAAAAATGGGCTTTCCGCTCGTGGATCCACGCATGCTTGACCAAGATAACACCAGAAATTCTCATGTTTTCTGGTGTTTAAACTTCCGCGCCAATCACCCTACTACGGTCTGATTTAATAATCAGTTTGATTGACGAAAGCCAATTACGCTGAATGCTGGAGTTGTCTGGGTTACTTGATTGTTAAAACGGGTATAAGAACTGTTTTACCTTTATCGATATTCAATTTTCATTCGATCAGTGTCAGAAATCCGAGATAAAATAACTTACAAATGGAACCATCGTTTCTTTATTACAATGCTAATACTGCACGTTCTGTTTTAGGTAAAGAAGTGTTGTTCGAAGAAGTACCTGTTACAATCACCGCATCTATTTTAAAGGTAAAATATATATGATACTTTTTTGCTGCAAGCGTAGCAAGCAGCGACACTAAATTGGATGGGCTCCCTGTGTTTGAATGAGTATGAGTGTACCTGGGCTGAATATACGGAAAGTATTCTCTATTTTTGGGCAAACTGATTTTTCTACTTCACAAAACGTCGTCAGAATGATTACTTAAGCCCGGTCAGCAGTTATACAGTTGTGCTATTATACCTAGATGATAATTGCACACATCCAACTCACATGTGTTTTCAATCTTGTTCCTAGACCCTTATTTCTTACTGCGCATGCTCGACGAAATAAATTGCCTCTGGGAAAATTAAAACCAGAATACTCAGATTCTGGGTACTTGCTCATGCGCAATAGGACATTCCATGAAACAAGATTATGGACCGTGTTGAAAGCCGTTGAATGAAGCATTGCTTTTTCCTCCCAATAAACAAAGCTTTGAAGACAAGTTTCAGATTAAAGACAAATAGTACCATTTCATTACCAACCTATGACTAAAATTCTTCAAGTGTTATAAAGGCTTCTACAGCTTCTCTATATTATGTCGGGATTCTGTGAAACCAAAACCTTCTCGCTCCACACGTAACAGCTCAGATTGGACATGCTTGTATTACTAGTTCAACAAACTACCTAAATTATGGAACACTCCATCGTTTTGTATACGAACTCTAAACATTATTTCCTGTTTAAAGACTGCTCTAAATATCCGTTGCTTTGCTGCTTTTAAGAACAATTTTTGACAGTAAAGTGTAACACTTGGAAAACTATTTGTCCTAAATGTTGTGTCACAAATGATATCAACAATCCACCATGATCGTGTTTAAATTGAGTAAGAAGTATTTTATTTATGAAGTTCTTGGTGTACTTGAAACCAGGAGCCACCATTTTGTTTGTTTGTACTAAAGTTAATTTTACTTTAGGTTTCTTTGTCCCTTAAGGACCAATCACAAGGCAGGAAATATTTGATTTTTCCAGAGCCTTATTATTCCGTCGATCATAAGCAGTAAGAAATAAGGGTCTGGGAATGAGAAAGATATATTTTTTACTGGTTCTTGTTTAGTTCCATTTTTATTATTGTAAATTACCATGCCAAACACAAATATTATGCTATTACTTTAAATCAATCTCAGGTTCTCATCTTTTTATTAGGAGTTTCTTAGAAGACTTCCCGATTGTATATTAGATAGCGATGACTATGAAGAATTCATTGGTACCAATAGTATAGAAGATCGCGAAGAACGTATCAAACAAATTAAATGGTAGGTCAAAGTATTAATAGAAAAAAAAAGTCGATATTTTATCGTGTTTTTTTTTTTTTTTTTTTTTTTTTTTTTTTTTTTTTTTTTTTTTTTTTTTTTTTTTAATAATTTTTTTTTATTTCAATTTAATTTTTTCTTTTTCCGTTTTAATATACCTTACTTGAAATTTTCGCGATGCTTCATAATTTTCGGTCCACAAAAGTCGATCTGCTAAATTCCTGTTTAATCTGGTGTCATCTGTTTAAGTGAAGCACCTCTGGCTCGGGAGAGCTGAGCACTCCCTGCACGTTCAACATAAAATAAATGACAATTTTTACATTTTCGCGAATTTTAATTTCTGCTCTTCACTTGTATAATGCAACAGCAACAACAACAACAACAACAACAGCAACAGAAACAGAAACAACAACAGCAACAGAAACAGAAACAACAACAGCAACAACAACAGCAGCAGCAGCAGCAACAGCAACAACAACAGCAACAGCAGCAACAACAACAGCAACAGCAGCAACAACAACTACAACTATTACTACAACTACAACTACAACTACAACAAATTGTTGCATGTTTTTTTTAGCTCGGTATAACAACAGTCTTTCTGTTACATGGCGTCGAAGCGTTGCCAGTGTCAAAGAAAGTTTAAATGTTGTCAATAATTTTTATGAGTTTTGTAATGCCCCGTGCACGGTAATCGTTTTGAGTTTTGAAATTTATATCTTAGGCCTGTTTTTCATATAGGCGGGACAAGATTACCACGCTTTCGACATTTTCATTTAAATTACAAAAATAGTATACCGCATTGTGTTTTTGCGTCGGAGTGCCAATATATGAGAAGTGTCGTACTCAAAAACTCTTAAGTGTAAACTAGGCTTTAATGCTTTTTTGTTTCATTTAAATATTTCTCATAAAAGCATACATTGGTACCAAACTCGATGCCGTTCTGTATTTGTGCTTTGCAAATATTCCTATTTATGTTCTATAAATTTTTATTTGATTTTTATCTTCTGTAGGCTTCTACAAAATCTAAATATCTACAACTATGAAGTTCTCAAGAGATTTATGTGTGTTTTATATCATATCGCCGAAAACTCCAACATTAATAGCATGAATGCTTACAATTTGGCGGTTTGTGTTGCACCTAGTATGCTTTGGCCTCCCAAAGGATCGAACATTGCAGCTACGGAGCAATCTAGTGCTGTTCCTCCATTTGTCCAATTCTTAATAGAAAACTGTACAGAAATATTCGGTGAAGATGTTGTAACAATTCTGGGTGATCGTAGTGAAATAGTACTAAACCAAGGTCCACTAGAGCCTGAGAACGGCATTGAGATTAGAACTTTTAATAGTCAATCATCTACGGACGATGGCTTGGAATCACCCGAACCTCTGAGTCCACGAAATGAACGTAGCTCATTACATCTTAGTGACTCAAATTTATACAATGTTGAAGGTCGATCAAGAAATCTATTATCCGCAGGTGTGCCTGAACGAAACAGTGTCAGTACGCCTAGTTCGCCTTGTATATCACCAAATTCTTCACCGAAGCTTCGTAGGCCAGATATTGAAATATCCAACCAACTGCGAAATGCATTTTATGAACCTAATTCAAATGACAATGCCCAGGATGCCCGAAGGAGTTCAGAACCATCTGAAATTAATTCGGAATCGATGAAAATGCGTTTCAAAGGTAGGAAAATACCTCGGTCTCGACGTCAGCTTAGCAGTACAACTACTAGTGCAGAATTAATCGAACACAAGCAACCAAAGACTACACCGAGTGGCAAAAAAATAGAAACTGCAGTGTTGCGAAGAGCGCATTCTCCTCTGACCGTCCAAGCATTGCCTGTTGATGCAGCTGTTGCCAAGCCAATACCAAAATTCGCACCACAGTCTTCTTTCATAGCAACAGCTAATCGGATTCCGCCTGTTATTCATGCTGTTAGAACCCAAGCACTAGCAAGTAATGACAGTGAGGATCGTGGAGCATCAACAGAAGTTAACACTGTGCGGTCACCTTCTCCAACTTTAACACCAGACCAAGTATTTCAAGCTGTTGATCGACGGCGGCAACCGGCCGCTCCTTCCTACCATCAGCACATGCTAAGAAAAGTTGGGAGTAAACCTGCCTTTTTTCAAGGTAAAAGCAATTCTTCTGAAGCTACTGCGAATGATAAGAATTCTGCGAAAAATGTATCAACGGATGCAGCTGAGAGACAAAATCATGAAAGTAACGTTGATAACTCTCAGATAAAATCTTTCATCCGTTCATCTAGCGTCCCAAGAAAAGAAAGATGTCATCGCCCTGAACCATTAGATCTTTCGCAGAGCGAGCCTTGTACTCCTAGCTCTCCCTTATCTCCAACCAAGAAGGAAGAGCAAGCTTGGTCTGATCACAGAGACGATACGAGCACAAGTTCAGGGGGTTCAAGCACCCGTCGACTTGAGCACTCACCGTTCGGCCTCAATCTACATCACAAAAGATCGAGTAGCGAGAATATCAAAAAAATACAAAAAATGCAAAGTAAAACTAAACCACAAATTAAAAAGATAAACATTAGACAATTAATCCACAATGGCGGAAATGCTCACTTTCCACCATCAGAATTCTTTCCACATGAAGCAACCCAAGCAAAGTCTCAGTGGGGAGCTGAAAATTCATCTCAAATAGGACGCAATCAAATTTCTACTGGAGTTGGAGAGAGTGTTACGAAAAACATGGTAAATCCAATGGAAAGAGCTCCGGTTACTTCCCTTCACACTCCAGACCTCGCTGCAAACCCGGTGGGAATGGCAACATTATCTATCAATACGTCACCTTCCTTAAGCCGAAGGAAAAGTAGTCAGACCTCTTCGTCTTCCTCTGTATCTAGCTCGGACGATCGGTCAAGTATCGGAGCCGACGCGACTGTTCCAGACACCAAAACAAGTATAACGCAAATAAGGGACTTAAAAGAGCTGCTTAGTGTGCAAGCTCAAACAAATGGACTCAAAATTAGCCAAGAAACTGCTGATGAAATAGCGAAAGTCAAGGAAATACGGTCTTCAGAACCACGACCGCACGCAGGTTATACTTCTCCAAGCCATGATGATATTGAAAAAATTATGTTTACCGAGGAATCGTATGTATAATATAAATATTAAGATTACTAAAGGAATTAGCTTCAAATTCACTAGGGATGGTCCAAAAGTTGATCAATACGAGGAGATTGATATAATTGCGGTCTTCTTTATAGCAAGACCTTGAATAGACCTTAATTTTTCAACTTTGTGTTTCACACTAATAATTGCTGTGTGATAGTTATGCAGATAGTATATCTTCATTCAAATCTATTGTGATTATTCTGAAATGCAAAGATGTTGTGAATTCAAGTCATATTGACTTATTTGAACAATATTTGTAGAAAAGAGCCTTTGAAAGATGTACATATTTCTTATATAACTGAATTAATGATTATATAAATAGTACAATTTAAATTTCTGCGAAAAATATGGTTTGCAAAGGAGTGGCCTGACTTTAGCTTGCATTGATACAACGAGCTACTTTTACGAGCTGCTTCAAAGGTCAGGTTGCTTTCCAAAATGACTGAAACTGGAACGAAGAAACCCTGGTGTTTTCAGGTGACAAAAATAAGCAAGCGCAAGTACAGGTCTATAAAATGAAGGGTATGAAGATACAACATCGTATTACTATAGGTTCCCCGACAACCAAAGATTATAGAGCGGATTTAGTATTAGTGGGAATTGATATGGCGAATTCGTAGCCGTATCCACGCATTGTGTTTGGAGGAATCGTTGGAAAACAAAGAGGAGAATGTAACGGAATGTCGTACCGTGTACGTGCTGTAGGTCAGTACCGTACGTTTCCAACTCGTATGAAAACCGCTCTATAACACACACAGACCACACGGGGTCGAGCTATTTGATTTGAAGAGAGGACATTTGCTTCATGTATTGAACATTATGTTGGACTACTGTATCGGGATTTTTTCACGAACATATGTGCCTTTGTATGATATTGTAGCCTTCTTAATATTATATCTACGATTAGGTCTGTGTATTGTCTGCCGGCGTAGTAAGAAAAGAAAACAACAGCCCTATCGCATTTTCGAGAGTGAATGGTTTAAACTCGGGAGTGGAACATGGTTGTGAATTGTGTTCGTCTGGGTGAGTGTAGTCTTGAAAACAACAGTCTTTCCCAAGACAACACTCACCCGAACGATCATGTTCCATCGCACACTTAAAGAAAGTTTCAAACATAATGGCCATACATGAAGTACCTACCTCTAAGGAATAAATTTATGGCACTGCGCATGGGGAGTTTGGAGGTATTGCGTGACAATTTAAATATTCTATCCACGACATCAGAAATACTATATTTAAAAAAATGGAGACCAAAATTAGTAAAAGTGGAAAGTTTGGAGCAATTTTGATGAATAGTACTGAAGTTACGAGCAACCAAAGTTGGCCTTTTTTATAAGAAAATGTATGTTTATAGGCATCTCCTTGCCTACCAGACGATTTTGCCATACATTTCTTTCAAGAAAATTAAAAATTAAATTGCTCGTAACTTAACCGCTATTCATTAAAATTACTCCAAATTTTTCCACTTTTAATAATTTTGATCTTCTCTTTTCAAATATAACATTTTTTATGTAGTGGAGAGAACATTTAAATAAATTGTCACGCCATACCTGCAAAAAGGCCATTACGCTTTACACTTGTCATCAGAGAAGACGAGATCCAGACTAAGTCAGCCTTGGCATTAGTTGACTATGAATAGCTCTTATAATTATAATGAAGCTTTATAATAAATATATTAAATATAGAAAACATAATAAACAATTCTGATATTTTCTGTATCTTTTAGTTTTTCGCTTAATCGAAAATGCAACATGGGAAATCTCTACTAAGAAAATCAGAGAATAAGATTTGAATGTTAAATTTTACAAAATAGTGCTGCAGAGGGGATACTGTCGAGGAATCGGCTTAATCAGAAAAAAAAAGTCCAGGATTCCCTGTAAGCAAGATTATCTTGTAAGGTGTGTCGCTCTTCTTACAAGATAATTTGATAGTAAGTAGTTATCCCCTCATCCTAACTTGTGCTCGTTTATTGAACAGTACAAGGCCAGTGTAAAAACGATTTATAAACCCGTGAAACAAAATCTAATAGTCTGTGTAATATTTGTAAGAAAACAAAAACTGAATAAGCCGGCGGCAAGTGATCAGAAGTTTTTATTGGCCAATGGGTTTGTTGATCGCATCACCCAAATGATCGTATTACTTAAAAGGTTCTTAAATATATTTGAAATAAATTTGCTTTTTTACACGTTTACAAAGTAGATAAATGGAATTAGCGCTACTGTTTGAAAAATATACAAGAAAATAACCGTGGATAAAAATGGAAATAGAACTCCGACTCTTATTTCGAGCGAAGCCTGATACTATCAGAGGTGGATCCAGAATCTGTTGAAGGGGGTGACTAAATTATTTTTGATTGGTTTTTATGGGGTTTTCTACGAAAAAGGTGGTGACTCCCTTCACTACCGCTGGATCCGCCCCTGATTATTCGTTTGGCCCTATTTTGAATTCTGTTTTAATTAGAGGATTTTTCTAATAAATTTTTATAGCAGTTCTCAATCACACCACAGGGAGCCCACGCTATGTATTTGTGCCGCTTATTCACAGTAAATATATAGGGCTGATACTTGATTTTTTCGAGATGTTTTTTCTTAATAATTTTTTCCCACATAAGTGTTGTTTGTGTTTCGAACTATGCAAGTTCCCAGTTTCAGCCTGATTAGAACATTTTTTACTGAGTTTTAGTAAAAGGTAGCATACACCTATTTCAAAAAACGTCGGTCGGAGATCTGAATCTGAAATCTGAGACCGAAATGAATTGTGGGGGATTTAGTGTTTTCTCATTAAAAATTCAAAATCCGCATTCGCACGACTGTCGCAGCTTCAGGTATACACCTATTTCAAAAAACGTTGTCGGTTGGCGATCTGAAATCTGGAATCTGAGACTGAAATGAATTGTGGGTTG